>JBAMHT010092871.1:0-10865 GCA_037177075.1 Craterocephalus fluviatilis | reverse complement strand
AAGAGGCTGAGGTCGGCATAAGTTTAGTTAGGCGTAAGTTCTATTAGTAGTGGGGGCGGGGGAAGATGTCGATTAACGAGATGGTGGTTACCGTTTCACAAAACGCAAGATGTACAATTAACCGTCGGAAATCGGCCGTGTATATGCGAAGAACTCAGAAGTTGCCACAAGAGTCTTTATGCGGCGAGTGGTCATTAAAACCTTATGGTATTCACGGCAGCTGGGGTTATGTATTCAGGTATGAGACCGGGGAGTTGTGTTTGTACCAGCGGAATGAGTGCAAGACATCGGGTGAGGTGACGAGGCAGGCCACGCTGTGTTCATCCGACTGGGCCGTGTTGCAACAGATTAATCCTGAGACGTACCAAGTACCGTATCCTGATGGTGTGATCGGTAGCGACGAGGTTCGGTCTAGTCAGGATGAGTTTTGTACGCTTTGGCTAGCGAAAACCACGGGTGATTCTCGCACATACTTTCGTGCTCGTTACACCAGAAGAGATGGTTTGGTTTGTCATAATAACTACCCGAAGCTGGGGGATTTTGTCTTGGAAACTTTTAGCTCTGTATGCGGTGTTTATCACACAGTGTTGGATCTACCGTTGATGGTATGGGACGAGAAGATGAGGGAGGTGGGGGGTAAAATCGACGCCCTCTTTCACAGTTGTCGCGACTGGGAGGATACTCTGATGGTGAAAAAACCCTAGACCACGCCTCGGCTCAGAAATCTGCTATAAAGAGAGAGATGTGCCTTCACCCCACAACCAAACCAGAGCCTTAAAAAACCATACCGAAACTCTTAAAAAAAAAAAAACATGTTGGGACCACTATACAAACGACGGGTGGCTACCACATTCCTGGGTGGACCCTCCCAGATGGTTTCAGAAGATCCAGCGACTCTACCTGAATCGATCCCGGTGTGTGAGGAGGTCTCCGTGGAAACCCAACCCCCGGAGGCCTCTCAGATCCCGGAGGCTTCACCCGAATCACCTCCGACTCTGCAGTTCATGGGGCGAGAGTTGGTGGCTTCGCAGCCCCAGGAAGAATCATCCGATGCGGACACGGACGAGTCTTCGACCAGCACATCGACGGAGTCAAGCTCGTCTGACCCGGATTCAGGCACGGTCTCTGGCGTTCAGACTCCGCCCCCTTCCCCGTCATTGGAGACCCAATCCAGCAACCCACCCAACACCCCCGAGGGTGATTCTCCGGATCGACCCCCAACACCCCGCCCTAGGAAGTACTACGTGAGGGATGAGCGTGACCCAGTCCTTCTTGATTTGGTGAAAACAGCGGTCCTTTTTCTCCTTGATAAAGTGCTGACGGCCCTTGGCAAAGATTGCTACGGATGCGAAATCGATCACCCTAGCCAAAAGCAGCACACATGCCTGGGTCCCATCACCCATAATTTCTACAGTGACAACTGTCACGCCGTAATCCATAGGCTCCGCACCCCCAACCTTATCACCGCTCTCCGGCACTTCTTAGCCGAGGTAAACAAACCCACCGATGAGTATGAAACCGACTGCGCTCTTTGGGAGGTACTGTACAAGCTAACGTTTCAACCCTACATCAGAGAGCCCATTGATAACATGTACAGCTCTGTGATGAAGCCCGACAGCGCGGTCAAAATGGAACATCTTGAGACCATGGCCGAGATCTGGAAGCGCCCATGAATACCACCTGGGATTCCAGCAATAATAGTTTGAGAAATGTTTTCACCTATCTTTTTAGTATCAAGAAAATGTTTTGTTTTTTTATTTAGCTCAAGTATGTGTTAGCATCAAGAAAATGTTTTTGCTTTTTTAAGATCTATGTTGTAACTTTTATTTTTCTTTTCAAGAAGTTTGTGTCAACTAATGTTTCTTCATAACGATAATGTTTTTTTTTAAATGCATCAAGATGTTTGTAAACAAAGTTTATGTCAGCTAATGTTTTATTTTTTTAAAATCAAAAAATAAAAGTTTAACCTCAAGTTTTCGCCACGGATGTTTTCATTCAGTCATCCACAGCATCACATAAAGTAGCACTACGGGGTATTTTTCTCTCACAACACCTTTAACATGCCGGTAGCAGCCGCCTCTGATCCGGACCAGCAACAGCCAAGCCCCCACTTCGACGAACAACCTGAACCGTCAACACACCAGGCTTTATTGGGTGCTCCTCGGAAACCACACAGTCGTAAAAAGCTGGCTAAAAACAAGCACGTGATTGTTAGGAAACTATTCCAAGGTAGATTTTTTTTACGGTTTTCCAGAAATAAAAAATATAAGCTTGATCACATGGAAAAAGAGGAAATAAACATTTTGTTAAATATTTCTTTGCAGAGGTCCAGCAAAACGTTGCCAACATCAGCAACGTGGCAAGCCCGTTTCTGAATCCAGTTCCGGGGTCTGTGGTAAATCGTGGTGGAGAACGCCGAAGGGCAACAGGCAGGGAATGTCGACGGGCAACTGGAGCAGCACGCAGACGCACCCAACAGCAGTTTCTGGCCACTCTTCAGACACTCTGCCAACTGGTCCAACCACTAGTAACATCTTTTTTACCTTTGTGTGAGAATATGTTGATGTAAAAAAAAAAAAAAAAAAAAAAAAAACATAAAAAATTCATGGTCTGACAAATAAACGATGGCTAGAGACGCTGCAAACATTCCTGTTGATATTCTGTTAGCCGTAAACGAGTTGAATTCAACTGTTCATGGTGTAACAAATAGCCCGGATGAATCTGAAATTTTTTCAGACAACTCTTTTGGTGAAGTGCGGGTTAGCACAACCCCAAATGACCCCCTAAGATCTATTGACCATGCCATAGAGCTTCTATCCGCCGATCAGGCTGACTCTCAAATAAAAAATGATGGTGATGATGATGATGATGATGATGATGAAACAGCGGTTGTTCCTAATGAAATTCTGCTGGCGATTGATCAATTAAATTCGGCTGCACCTGTCATAAATCTAACACCTAACCAAGAAGAATCTACACATGTTCAGTGTTTTTTACAGCCTGATTCTGAGAATTATGACCCACTCAGAAACATAGACCTGGCTCTTCAAAATCTAACTGATGTGACGGTGCAACAAAATTATTTGGTTCCATCGCCACCTCCCGCTCGTCAATTAGGTGGTGGGGGTGGTTTGGGAGTCACAGAGAGCAGATTAACTTCACATGATCGTTTTAATACGGTGATCATGAGACGCACTCTGGCTGTACCAGATCCCGGAGATGAAGTGAGTCTTGCTCAGTTTTATCACAATCTGACCGGCATGATTCGTGACTTATCTCTGGAGGTTGAAACACACGCTAGACGTAATGATGTAATTCAATTGGCGGTGGTTGGTGAAAATGTGAGAGACCACGTCTCTGTTACCGCAGAGGAACATCCGGGTTATGTGTACCCAGCCTTTGAGGGTCTGCTTGACCGATTAATACAATCTAATAATTGTATTGTTACGGATGAGAGTCTGGAGCTGGAGGTTCAAATTGTCCATAATCCGAGAGGGGGAATCAAACGTAAACTCGAAAAAACTCTACAATCTGAAATTCTAAACAAAAAAAAACGCTGGTTGCATGTGAGCCTTAATCCTGACGATCAACTCTGCTTCGCCATCAACCTGGCACATCTGATGAACCAGGGGCAAACGGATGGCTATTGCATTGCGGTCGCGCGGGAGTTACAACGTCTAGCCGGTTTGACAGATCACACACCTGTTACCTTCAGTGATGTGAGCAGATTTGAAGAAATTATCAAACGGAAAATTGTGATATTTTATCCCACGAGTCACGGTCAGCCGCTCTCACATTTTGAGACAAAATATCCTGAACGATCAGAGACCCTGTTTTTATTTCTACTGCAAAACCATTATTACGGGATAAAAAACCTCAAAGCATTTTTAGGGGTAAATTATGTCTGTTATCACTGTTACAGAGGTTTTAGCTGTTCATTTGTACATAGCTGTAAGGGGTATTGCCAGGTGTGTAACCATCCTAGCTGTCCAACAGAGCCGCTTCAACCGGTACGATGCTCTGACTGTCACAGAGTGTGCCGCTCACCCCTCTGCTTCGCCAGACACAAGGAGAGTAAACCCAACCGTCTGGTTAGACAGCCCTCACCTCTATGCGATAGGGTGAAAAAATTTACACGATGTAACCTCTGTTTCTATGTGAGTATGGAAACAGGGGTTGCGAGTCATAAATGTAGCATTAAATGCAAAATCTGCAGAGTGAAATTGCCAGCGGGCACAAATGTACTCACGGACCACCAATGCTACATTCAGCCGCTCTCTCGGGTTGATAACATCCCCGCGCTGGTTTTTTATGACTTTGAAACATTTGTGAATGAGAAAGGTGAGCACGTTCCCTTTTTAGTCTGCACTAAGACATCGGCCGGTATAGAGAAGGTCTTTTACGGTCTGGAGTGCGCTAAACATTTTCTCCTGCATTTTAGGAGCAATCGTTACAGAGGTAATGTCTTTATAGCCCACAATGCGAGAGGTTTCGACGGTTACCTGATTTTCAGGGAGATGTTGAAAGAAGGTGTGGTACCGCAGAGAATTCTCATGACTGGGGGTAAACTCCTAAGTTTCGAGGAACCAGATTACCGGCTAAAATTCATTGATTCTCTTTCTTTCCTACCCATGCGACTCAGCGCTATGCCGAAGGCTCTGGGTTTCACAGACCAGGTCAAGGGTTATTTTCCTCACAAATTCAGCTCAAAAGACCGTCTCTGGTACGTGGGCGTCTTCCCCGAGCCCGCTGAATTCGATATAGACCGCATGGGGGAGTCTGAACAGAAAGAGTTTTTTGAATGGTACGGTCAAGTCAGACACGGGGTGTTCAATTTCAGGGCTGAGGCTGTACGTTACTGTAAAAATGACGTAGACATTCTCTCAGAAGCCTGCACACGGTTCAGAGCGCAGTTTCTCGGCGATGCCTCCGTAGATCCTTTCCGGACGGTCTCGATCGCGGCAGCCTGTATGGATTCCTTTCTAACCAAATTTCTCAAACCCTACACACTAGCTATACCATGCCCATATGACTACAGAGCAAAATGTAAGAAATTTTCAGAGGCGTCCATTCAGTGGCTGGAGTGGGTAATGTACAGAGAGAAAATCTTTATTCAACACGCACTCAATTCTGGTGAAAAACAGATGGGTTCATTTTCTGTAGATGGTTATGCAGAAGTTGACGGTGTAAAGTGTGTTTGGGAGTTTCACGGTTGCTTTTTCCATGGTTGCCCGACCTGCTTTGCACCTACTGAAACCTGTCCTTTAAGAGGCGTTTCCTTCGGTGAACTGCATGCGGCCGGAGAGGAGAGAGTACGTAGGTTGGAATCTGAGCACGGTGCACGCATCACAATCATGAGAGAGCATGAGTGGAATGAGATTAAAAAATCATGCAAGGAGGTGAAAGAGTTTCTGAGGATTTTTAATTTCCCCTCCCCCCTCTCACCACGCAAAGCTCTTTATGGCGGCAGAACCTGCGCTGTGAAGTTAAGACACACAGCGGCAGAAGACGAAAAAGTACATTACGTAGATTTCACTTCGTTGTACCCATTTGTAAACAGCACCTGTTCTTACCCACTTGGCCATCCCACAATCATTTTTAAAGATTTTGGCGATCTGAGAGAATACTATGGTTTTATCCAGGCCACTGTCTATCCCCCCCGAGGGCTCTTCTTTCCCGTTTTACCTTACAAGACTGCGTCCGGTAAGCTCATCTTTACGCTTTGTGCCACATGTGCAGAAATTAACTATCAAGATGGTTGCTGCACTCACGATGATGAGGCGAGAGCCTTAACGGGCGTGTGGGTAACTGCTGAGTTTCACAAGGCTCTGGATGTAGGGTACAGGGTTGCTAAGGTAACAGAGGTGTGGCACTTTCCAGAGAGTTGTGACAAGGTTTTCGTGGAGTACATACACACGTTTTTGAAGGGAAAGCAGGAGGCATCCGGCTTTCCTGATGGTGTTGTCACCGAGTCTGATAAGGATGAATATATCCGAGACTATCATGCGCATCAAAACATTCTTTTAGACCGAGCCAAAATTGAGAAAAATCCTGTTAAAAGACAGGTAGCCAAGCTCTGCTTGAATAGCCTTTGGGGAAAATTTGCGCAAAAACATAACATGGTTCAGACGTGCGTCGTTACAGAACCCGCGCAATCTGTTTTCGGGTAAATACCAGGTTGAGTATTTTCAGGTTCTTGACAACGAGAGAGCTTTACTCCAGTGGAAATACACCGCTCGCTGCATTCAGCCACCGGGTAGACGGAGTAACGTGTTTATAGCCGCATTCACCACAGCATATGCGCGACTGAAGCTGTATGAGTATCTGCAGAGATTGCAGGAACGCGTGCTTTACATGGATACCGACAGCCTTATTTATGTGGTAAAAGAGGGCGAGACACCGTTGGAGCTGGGGAATTATCTGGGTGACTTAACAGATGAGTTACATAATGACACGATTCAAGATTGGGTCCGAAAAGTTACTGTTACCGCACCAAGAACACAGGACAAACAGTTTTGCGTTGTAAAGGTATCACTCAGACGGTCGAATCCGCTCAGCGCGTAAACTTTGACAGCATCAGAGAGTTGGTGGAGGGCTTCCATCATAACTCACAAGAGAGGGTGATTGACACGACACAACACAACATTGTGCGTTATAAAGAGGGGTTTGTCTTAAAGAACACCACATTTCAGAAAAAGTTTAGAGTTGTCTACGACAAACGCCGCCTCCTGCCTGACGGGACGAGTCTGCCTTTTGGCTATTGATGTTGCTTTCTGAAATTTAAAATGTCACATCAGGGTGTTATGGAGGAAACAGAGTTTGAGCCACGGCTCATCTTTCCTTTTTCATGTTTGATCGTTGGGCCGTCGGGATGTGGAAAGACCCATTTTGTTAAAAATGTGCTGGAACACTGTGATCATGTGATGGATATTGTACCTGAAAATATTGTATGGATTTACACTTCTTTTCAACCCATGTACGATGTTGTGCGGAAGATGAATAAAAACATTAAATTTGTGGATGGTCTGCCTGCTTCTTTTGAAGATGAAGACTTGTTCCCCTCCGAAAAAACACACCTGATCATCCTGGACGATCTCATCTTTCAAGCATCTGATAATCCGGAGGTTGTTAGAGTGTTCACACAGTTCCGTCATCATAAGAATATGAGCATCATGATGCTTACTCAAAATATGTTCCATCGGGGTAAATACAGTCGGACCATCAGTCTCAACGCGAATTATCTCATCCTGTTTAAAAACCCACGGGACAAGCTGCAAATTAGCATATTGGCCCATCAGATGTTCCCTTCACAGAAGGCCTTCTTTTTAGAGAGTTTTGGGGACGCGACAGAGCAGCCTTATGGTTATTTATTAATCGATCTCACGCCGCAAACTCCAGAAAGGTACAGACTGAGGAGCGGTGTACTTCCATATCAGCCACACGTCGTTTATTTACCAAAAACAACCTAGATCAACATGTCAGCCCGTATAAAACGGAATGCACCTTTACTCAGAGCTCTGTATCATGCATCGCCCACGAAACGTAAAGACATTCTCGTTCACGGCTCACCGGACTTTATCCGAGCCCTGTGTGAGATTGCATTAAATCTATTAAAAGGGAACATTCCTCTGACTCCAACACAATTTAAAAAATTGAAAAGGCAGAAAAAATTATTAAACTGCTGGCTGATAAGAGAATCGGAATAAAGCATAAACACAGCGCTTTAAAGAAACAATCCGGAGGGTTCCTCCTACCCCTTCTAGCTGCAGCGACTCCCATCATAGCCGATTTGGTTGGGGGTTTTTTCCGCCGAAAATGACGCTAAAAAAGACACAGAAAATGTTTCTCATCTCGCCGCAGCAGTTAAATCATCTCACGCGCACAGGCCCACGGGCGACCATCAACGAGACGGCTGAGGATGATCTGGACAACAGAATGAGAGCCATATTGCAGGCCTCTGGACTGACTCCTTATGAGAAAATTAAGAAATATGATGCCTTGTTACAGAGATATCTGGCCCTCATAAAACAAGATAGAGACGGCCAGAAGCAGGTCGCGCTTACACGTCAGGATCAGCCTGGTGGGACCCCAGATGTCCCCACAGGACCACCTAGCCCAACCGTCAGAGTATCAGACGATACGGCCGATGATGTTTTAAAAAGTCTCCCCCCACGAGATCGCAAAAATGCGGGTTACATCCTGACCAAATTATCCCAGAGTGACGGAGGATGGAATTCAAAGGGAGAATTTCTTTATAAGGGGAGTGCTGTACTCGGATCTCATATGATCGATTTATTTAAACATCTCTCATCGTCTTACAAAAAAACCCAATCTTCTCCACCAACGGGGTGGTCACAATTTTTATTCATCAATAAAGTGTTTATTCAACTTATTCTAAGACTACAGTGTTTTTTGTTTTTTTTTCATTGACTAACATGGTTTGTAATAAAGAAAAATCACAAAAAAACCATAACATTCTCTACTAAAAAGTATAACATTCTCTAAATATCTGCAGAGAGCAATGTCTCTGTTCCGGAGCACAGTAAGATTCATTTCTAATACAGCGTTGATATTTTTTCACAAAGTTGTAGACTCGGAGGTCATTTTTTATCACATCATCGTCGTACAAAGACAGCGTTTCTTCAAAAGATAATCCACAGGCCCTCTGATAGAGATAGAAAATACAGTGTTGACCGCATACCGTTGACAACGTGTGTTGCAATTGCCGGGTGTGATACATGACGCTTTGTGAGCGGTCGACCAAAAACTTTAAAATGGTGGTCGGGTAGTGAGCAAAGTCAGGAGGAAATCCGAAAGAGTCAAAAAAAGTGGCTTCGTTTTTATTCTCCAAAGTGAGAGCCAGCCAGTGTTCGCCGTGCATGTCTCCAGGGTGTGTGTTTACCACGAAACACGCTGGTGTCTTGAAGTTTTTATTGAGCAGAGGAATTTGGTCTGAGGCCCACACACCGCAGAATACATCCCCCAATAGATGATACAGAAGAGACTCCAGCTGAAGATTATCCATGTTTTGTTTTTGTTTTTTATTTTTTAGTAATAATCCACCAGTACTTCTCTTTTTGAATTTATTTCCAGAATAGAATCATAACAAGAATAAACAATTAATGTGGTAGTTGTCCGGAGCGCTTGAAGAAATCGCAGTTCAAGTCTCAAGCTGCCGTTTGAGACCGTGGATGCTGCATCGTTATCATCGCAAGGTGCAAGATTAAATAAAAACAGAGAGTAACCGTTATTAAATTCTTCCCTATTGATAGCCAGCGGGAGATCTTTAAGATGTCTCCCTGTGGCCAGGTACATGTTGTAAAACTCCCTTACAGTTAATCCGTTGTTAAATTGCGGTTGGAATGCTTTTGCAGGAATTTGCCGCCCATCCTGACACAGGGCCAGATATTCAACGTCGTTGTGACGAAAATGGAAGGGTGACAGGTTTCTTTTACCGGTGAAAGCCTCGTGGTCCACCATGCCGAGAACAACATATTTTGGCATAGTGCCTAAGAAGAGATTTTCTTGCGTACATATTCTTGAGTTTTCCGGGATGGAATATGTTTTCAGATTAACCCGTGAGAGGGGGTAAAGCGCGTTACCCTTCATCAGGGCAGCTGCATGTCCTAGACGTACAGCTGGGGCGACGGTCACTTTTTTAACAAACAAAGAAGCCCCTAATATTTTCAGACAGAAGGTGGAGTTCTCAGCACCCATGAGACAGAATGCATCGCTGGCACGTGTCAATTTAATTCTCAAATCGACAGAGTTTAAAAGGAGTCTCTCTGAAAAAAAGATGTCTCCATGAAGAGGTCCGAGTAAGTGTACTTCTGCAGAATTTGCGGTGAAGTTGGCTCTCTTACATAGGCCTCTATTAGGACCGTTTACAGTTACTACAGAGTCCAGGGCTCCGGCTGTATCTTTGTAAAAAAGACCTGCGCTAAACTGACTCGCGAGGGTGTCTTCTGAAAAGTTTAGCAGAGCTTCGATGATGGCTCTGTAGGGGTGTGTAGCGCTGGACTGAGAGATCAGCCTTTCCCCGAGAATGACGTCGCATTGGCTAAAAATGGTGTTCAGGGGGTAATTGATGAGACCTACAGCGGCATCAGGAGCCAAATTAGAACCGTCCAAGTTTGTAATTTTGGCGCGAATCTGTAATAAAGTATCATTCAGGTCCAGATACTTTTCACCGTCGCCGCGGATGAAAAATTCCACCGGTCCATCATTCAGGGCTGAAATTGGTGAGATTTCTGTGTAAACCTTGTCCTCGATACTGAGCTGGGTCATAGGTGCTGAGAAGAGATCCAACTCGGCGAGAGTGCACTCTGGAGATTTGTGATGTATGAGAGCCATTTTTTTTATTTATTTATTTTTTTTAATTTTCTTTTCTTCTTAGCCGTTTAAAATATATCCGAGTGTCGTACAGACTTCTTCTTTGCACGCCTGCTTCTTCCGACTGATTTCCTCTTTTTACCGCGTCGGTTTTTATTAGCGGGTGTTGAGAGGCGTTGCCCCGGAGGTCTTTTTTGCGCTCTGCGTGAAAGCACCATGATCCCCCCAGAACCCCCCTGTGCCTCACCCCCCAGATTTTGTACTTTATTAACCGCACGGCTGAACACGTCGGCCGCTATGTTTTTAGCGGCCGATGCCAGGTGAGGTTTAGCCACGCTAAAGCCTCTTTTTACCAGAGGGGCCACAAAACGAAACAGCTTTGAAAATATAGAACCGAGCCCTCTCCCGTACATGACTGGCGAACCGTAGAAACCGGGGAGGGTACCTCCTACTTGGTTTTCATAATAACTCACAAAACGGTGTGGGTCTTCCCTCAACAGTGCCATTTTCTAATTTTTTTTTTTTCACAGAGA
>JBAMHT010092806.1:0-10882 GCA_037177075.1 Craterocephalus fluviatilis | reverse complement strand
AAGAAGAAGATAAACAGGAAGAGGAAAACCGTAGAAGAAGAACGAAGACGGCGAAAAAAACATTAGAAGTTGCACAAATTTTTAAATAAAGGTCTAAAAGTGTTCACAATGTGTTGTTGGTTAGAAACAACTTCCGCCAATCGATGTTTGAATCTAACGTTGTATCGCGGAGTTTACAATGAACTCTGCACTGCCACTTAGCGGAGGTTAGCCACAGAAACAACGCATGGAAGCATGAAGGCGGTGACGCATGTAGACGTTTGGAACGAGCGCCACAAATTACGTCCGTCAGGGAGCATAAATGGGCCTTACAATCCAGTCTGATGTTCGCTCAGCTTCCTGCTGAATGTAGGAATGCATTTGCTGATCTAAATCCAGCAACTTTATAATTTAACTTTAAATCGCTCTGTCTCCTCTCAATACCTCCACACACCAGCTGACAGCAGATTTTGTTCTGATGTAGAGGGGTCCTCTGTAATGTTTTTGATTTATTATTTCGAAATGAACAAAGACTACAAGAGATTCAGGTGTTGCATTTTATTGTTTTTCTTACAAAACAATTATACATAAGAAATGATGATTTATAAAAATCAACTGAGAACAAAGTAAAAGTTCTTCAATGTTACAAACGATTTGTTACTGTAGAGAAAAGCTTAACACAAGTGTTACAACTCACAGGTAAACTCAGGTAGGCCAAAAGTCTCATCAGCCATGTGTCTATCCCATACATCTATTAGGGTTTTAGTCCTGTGGATTTAACAGCGGATTATTCACACCGTACAAAGACCACACTGCAAAACATTAACATGCAACTTTTTCTGGTGGCCCTTCATCTGATTGAATCAGGGCCCTGCTGCGTTGCAAACAGTCTGAGAGATAAAAAAAAACAACTTCGGAACTGTGGCAGAGTCAGAGATGCTCTAGTTCACATGGTCAAACTCATCAAGCATAACATCAGAAAACCAGAAGTTTCACTTCTTTTCATCTGAAAGCTTCCCATCACAAGGAATCAAACTATTGATGTGATTGATTAGTTTTATTGATTCACTCGCTCGCTCGCTCACACACACACACCACAGCCAGAACGATGCAGTGATGTTTGTGTCTGCTTTCCTCAGATCAGCTGACTCATCAATGACCAACACAACAAACAGGAACTTTTAAACTGTAGTGTCTGGGGGCCTCAGCGCACCTGCTACTTTCTGTGGGTAGAGCCTTTACTTTTATTTCTGATTGGTTAGAGGGGGACTGAAGCGTTTCATTCCAACAGTTCTCAGGAAGTTTATGAATTACATGCCCCCTAACTGAGAAAACTAGGCCTTTGTCTGAGGAACATGGGTCCAAATTTCTGATTTCCATCCTCAGCTTTGATCAAATATCCAAACAGAAATTTGACAACTTTATGCAAAAAATGAGCTCTTGTCAAATATGATGGTTACTAAAGGTCTCAAGGAGTTGGCATGGGGGCAACAAATGGTTTGAAAAAGCAAGAAAGTTGAAACAGCTTCAGGTAAGAGAATACCTAGCAAGTAATTTTGTTAAGTGATATCAGACCTGTAATATTATTTGCTACAAAAGGCAACTGTCCAGAAGAAAAAATTGTCAGACAGGCTCTCCAATCAGTTATAGAGTCCATCAAAATGTTGTGGAAAATTTCAAAAACAATATTCCTCATTGTCAAATGTCTAATCCTAACCCGCCTATCTCCAGTTGAACCACCAGATGGCACCAACTGTTACTCAATAAGTTATATATGTAGATATATATAGTGTATACATATAGATAGATATAGATTTTTTCCCCAGAAAATTTCAACACTTTTAGAGAAACATTTTATCTTAATGATGAAAATTTCTGCAGTTTTTACATAAAATGTAATCTTAATCCGCATCAAACCCTAATTTTAACCTTGATTTTCACTCTGGGTTTGGATTTTATCACTCAAACTTTAATCCAAATAATACTGAAGGCATCAACTGATTGTGTCCCCTTCCTGCTAATGTTGGAGTGAAACTTCAGCTCATGCAATCAGGAGGCGATCTGCACGGCTATGGCAGTCACATGATCCAAAAGAAACATGTTTAAGAAGGATTATCTTTGTGGTGTCATCTGACTATTAAAAATGTGTGTTGATATCTGAGCTACAAACAGTTTGTTTAAATACTTCACAGCTATGTTAACTGACGTCAGTGTTGGATCAATTCCATCTTTAGTGCAATTAGTCGACATGTGCAGACTTGCCACGCAGCTGCTGATGGCAAACATGCTGTCAAAGTTTGGTGCTATGATCTGAATCAAGGAGTCTTTTGAATGGATTGATACATGATAGAAAAGCTGCAACCTGATCAACAGACCATCACTTGACAAACTGATTCCATATACATGCCTCCCGATGTGCCTATCGGGTGTATGAATGTTAGCTCCTAAGCACCCAGTATGATCCAATATAGGTGCAGTGTGAATGGGTATAAATGGGTGAATGAGATTTGTCATGTAAAGCGCTTTGAGTGGTCTGTGACTAGAAAAGCGCTATCCAAGTACAGTCCATTTACCATTTATATCCTCCTCCAGACTGAACCCCCATTTGCTGAGAGCACACCTGATGTTTCCATGGAGATGGACCGGTTCTTAGTGGTTGAGCAGGTTTTAACCAGGTTCTGAAGCTCTTCTGTTGTGAGGATGTACTGACTGGTTGATGATGGTGAAGATGTTTCTCCCATCTGTGCTCCGCAGAAGAAACAGAAATATATTTTTTGATGAAATTTTTAGGAACTTCCTGTCCAGAATCCCAAATATTCACCAGATTTACTTTCAACACCAAACAGGTCTGAATTGTAACATGTCACCAGGATGCTGCTGAAAGAATCAGCTCACCAGGGACATCCAGCACTGCAGGTTGCATGATGAGACTTGAGATGTCACGATTATAGAATGCTGATAAATTATCATGTTACGCTGTAAAATCTAACCTGCAAATGACACAATAACATTTAATTTCAATGTTATGTTGAATAAACATTATAACGATAATTAACCAAGTTACTGGAAAACTAATTACTTAAGTGTGGTGGTGATGTGTATCAAGGCATAAAATTACAGGAGTCGTAGTTATGACCATGTGTTTATAAAACTTCAGATTAGGAACTATGTAGGATCAGACTGAGAATTTTTTGTGGAGATTAACTGAGTTTTTGTCTTTTTTTTAGGTCACCTATTTTTTCTTTTGCACTTTTTAGTAATACATGTCAAGAATTTGCATTTACTTTAATGTACTTCACCAGGTGGTAATTCTGGTCAAATTTAAAATGTTTAGGCAAAACATTCAATGTATTTCCTTTTTTGTTGTCATTTTATGGCAAAGGCTGGTAATGACTGACATCTTTTTTATTTTTCTCTTTTTTCTCTAAAACCATGGCAAGGAATTACTCTTCTTCTACCATATTTTCCAACCGTAAGGTCCATTTATGCTACCTTTACATACATAAATTGGTATGTCTGTTTTAAAACACTTTCCTTCACTTTGGCATGGCTATTAGCCAATACATCCCTTAGAGTGCAGGGAAGAGATTATGTCCAAGTTCTAATGGACTGGCTGATGGGAGAAGCAGATTAATTCCCAGTGGCCTGGATCCAACAGTGGTTTGTGAGGCCAGATTTTCTAAAAAAAATTACTAAATAAAATAAATCATGGAGTGGCTGGTAGATCTTGCCTGGCAATGCCAAATTAATTTGTGCTTGTCAGTTGTCACTAATAATGTTGACTGATAAAAGACACCCCAAAATATGCGTCCTATAGACCAATAAGTTTACTGTTTAATGATGTTGAAATATCAAGCGCCATTTGGGGGGATTCGGCAAGATGGCGGACTGAGCGGACGCTATTGTAAGTGCTCTACGAAGAAGTTCCTCAAAAGTATATTTATTGCTTCTCACGACAACTTTAATGCTAAGAAAAGTAATATCAACTTAAACAAAAAGAAAAGAACAAAAAAAGAAAATATGTCAGTGAAAGAGTCCAGTTACAGCGGCGCAAAGAAGACCGGCGCGCTTTGTCAGCACGACTACACGTTGGATAACATGGAGGTGGCTAGCGCCGGCTCTGAGAAGAGAAACATCGACGAGTTAGACTCTCTCCCGGGTACACCAGACAAAGGTTCCCGTGGTAGAAAATGGGGTCGACTGAATGAGGAATTATCGCTTGAACCAGTGTTGTCCGCGATTAACGCGCTGGTTGTCAGATTTGACACACAAGAGAAAAAGTTGAAGGACATTAACTACCAAATTAAGGAGAACAGCACCATGATCGGTAGCCTCGCCAAGGCTCTGGAGTTCAATGCCGCGGAAATAAAAGACTGCAAGATTAAAGTGGAGGCTTTGGAAGGTAAAATGACCACCTTGATGAAAGAAAACGCTGCTCTGAAAGACAGAGCAGGGGATTATGAACGTTACAGCAGACGATGGAACCTGCGAGTTAAAGGTATGAAAGAACTGACGAATGAAAACACCCGTAATGAAGTTGTGGCTCTGTTAAAGAGAGTAGCCCCACAATGGGAGCAGAAGATGGAGGAGTACGTGGACACCGTGCACCGTGTCGGTCGCAAAGAAGATGGGAAAAGCCGGCAGATAATTATCCAGTTCGTCAAGCGCCAACATCGAGATGAGATGTGGAGAATGACAAAGGAGTCGGAGGTTTGCAGGAGGGCTGGAGTCCGCTTCAGTGAGGATCTAACTGCAGCAGACAAGGCGGCAAGAGAAGCTCTCTGGCCACGGATCCTGGAGGCTAGAAATGCTGGAAAAAAAGCATACTTCCGCGGTGCCTTTGGGTTCATTAACGGCCAGCGTATTTAAAGCTGCACTCCAAACAGCAGGTAGCCTAAAAGACACGTTCATGGAATTCAATTCTGAGAAGGTGATGTTTTCTTATTATTACCCAGAGGTTCTTCTGAGTTAAGCACTCACAAAGTTTGGTTGTTTTCTTCTATTCTAATACAACAAGAGGTTGAAATTCTCAGTTACTTAAAACTGTTTACATGTTTCTTTCTTCTAAAGTCTCATTTTCTTCCTTAAATGTCAGGGGTCTAAAGGACAGTACTAAACGCAAGGCTATCTTTCTGTTTTGTAAGGGTCTGAAATCACAGTGTGTATTTTTACAAGAGACTCACTCAGATGTGGTGGACTGTACATTTTGGAAAAAGCAGTGGGGTGATGACATTCTATTCTCTCATGGCAGCAACAGGTCTGGAGGTGTTGCAATCTGTTTCAATCATTTTCCTGGAGAGGTCATTACGTTCAAAAGTTGTGAAAAAGGACATTGGATTACTGCCATAATCAAACTTGAACAATACTTTATTTTATTAGTAAATGTATATGGCTACAACAATGTGAGTCTAAACAAAACATTGTTTACAACACTTACAGATGTTATTAGGGAATGCCAAACCTGTTATAATATTTCATTTTCTATCATTGGTGGAGATCTGAACTTGGCCCCAGATGACTGGTTAGATCGATGTCCCTCTTCCTACTTCAGCCACCATTTTAACCATACTTTGCAGAAATTTATGGAAAGTAATTCTCTCATTGACATTTGGAGGGAGAAATATCCTAAGACGAGAGAATTCTCCTGGATCAAACCCAATGGGAGTATGAAATCGAGAATTGATCTCTGGCTAATTTCCCCTGAAATTTCTAAGTATGTAACAGATGTCTCAATATCAGGTGCTCCATTAACTGATCACTCTGTGATAAATTTAACTTTATCGCCAGAAAATAACCACTGGCACAGGAAAAATTATTGGAAATTCAATGCAGACCTGCTTAAATCAGAAGAATATATAAAGGAAATAAAACATATGGTTAAACAAATCACAAAAGATTCAGAACTGGGTACATATATTGAAAAATGGGAATACTTAAAGTTCAAGGTCAGAATTATCTCCATGAAATTCAGTAAAATCAGAAGCCAAAAGCTGAAAGAAAGAGAGCTTGAACTAGTACAAAATTTAAATTACTATTGTAGCTCCACAGACTCTTCAGAGGAAAACAAAACAAAACTTGTCACTCTCCAAACGGAGTTGGATGATTTATTTACTCAAAGGGCTCATGGTGCTTATATAAGGTCCAGAGCTAAATGGACTGAGCAGGGTGAAAAAAACTCCTCTTATTTTTATGGACTTGAAAAAAGGAGACAGGAAAAAAATAAAATTGGCTCCTTATTTATCAATGATGAAGAATGCACTGATCCATGTTCAATTTCTAATTACATCTTTAAATTTTACTCTACCTTATACTCCTCCTCATTTTCAGAAACTGAAGCGTCTTCATTCCTTGAAAATATTAAACAGTTTATTCCTCAGATCAGCTTAGATTTTAAAGAAGCTTGTGATTCAGAAATTTGCATGAAAGAGCTGGAGGCTGCAATAAAGGGGATGGCAGGGGGAAAATCACCAGGTCAGGATGGTCTGACCTCAGAATTTTATAAGTTTTTCTGAGCAGACATCAATGAACTATTATTTAATGCTCT
Source organism: Craterocephalus fluviatilis (assembly GCA_037177075.1). Taxonomy (NCBI): domain Eukaryota; kingdom Metazoa; phylum Chordata; class Actinopteri; order Atheriniformes; family Atherinidae; genus Craterocephalus; species Craterocephalus fluviatilis. The sequence continues at coordinate 4,359 of JBAMHT010092806.1, read as the reverse complement.
ATTAGAATGTATTAAAAATGGTGAACTGACCTCAACGATGAAGCAAGGTGTCATTACCTTAATACCCAAACCAGGAAAGGATAAGAGGTATATTGATAATCTTAGGCCGATTACCCTACTAAATGTGGATTATAAATTGTTAACATTAGTTATTGCTAACCGACTGAAAGGGGACATCTGAAAAATTACAAGTGACACACAATCTGGGTTTCTTAAAGAGAGGTCCATCCATGACAATATTAGAATGATTCTTGATCTATTAGATTATAATTTCTTAATTGAAGATGATGGTTTAATTCTATTCTTAGATTTTTACAAAGCCTTTGATGCAATAGAGCACACTTTTATTTTAAAATCTTTGGAATATTTTGGCTTTGGCCCACAACTCATAAAAATTGTCAGTATGATGTATTATGATATTAATAGCTCAGTCTCTCTCCCGTGGGGGACGTGCAGAAGATTTGGGGTTAACCGTGGCATCAGACAGGGATGCCCATGCTCCCCTCTTCTTTTTATTTTAGCATCTGAACTTTTAGCCATTTTTATTAAGAATTCCCAAGACATAGAGCCTCTGAAAGTATTCAATAATCCTTTGTCTATAATCCAATTGGCAGACGACACTACAATCTTTTTAAAAAACGCAGACCAAATCCCTTTGGTGATTAGTAAAATAGAGATTTTTTCTAAAGCTTCAGGTCTTTACTTAAACTTGAGTAAATGTGAGCTCCTTGCTATACATGATCACCCACATATGGATCTTTTTGGCATTCCAGTCAAATTGCAAGTGAAATATTTAGGGGTGATTATTACCAAAGATCGGTTCACCAGAGAAAACTTAAATGTTTCTGTAGGCTTAAAAAAAGTTAAATCTCTACTGAACTCCTGGTTGCAGCGAGATTTATCAATCTTCGGCCGTGTTCTTATTACCAAAATAGAAGCTCTTTCAAGAATATTGTACCCTGCCTTTTCTATCGCTTTTTCTGATAGTTTGATTAAATCTATAAACCAAACAATATTTGATTTTATCTGGAGGAAAAAACACCATTACATTAGGAAAGGCGACTCAGTTAAATCTATGGCTGAAGGAGGATTAAATATGATTGATTTTGAATCGATTAATGGCATGTTAAAGCTAAAATGGTTAAAGAAATTTTTGTTAAATAAAAACAGTTTTTGGTTTTATTTTCCCTCAAATATCTTCAGAAAATGTGGTGGTATAGATTTTCTATTAAGCTGTGATTTCTGTATCAGTAAACTCCCCATAAAATTATCTAGGTTCCATCAACAGGTTTTATTTTATTGGAAAATGATTTTCAAGCACAACTTTACACCTCATAATTCCCCAATTTGGAACAACAGGTGTGTTCTATATAAGAGAGTCTGTGTGTTACTGTGAGTGGTTGGAAAAGGGTGTCTGGTCAATATTACACTTGTTGGATGAACGGGGTGACTTTCTGACTTATGAGGCATTCATTGCCAAGTTTCATATTGAATGTTCAAGAAAACAATTTTCTGTAGTACAAAAAGCAATTCCTCAACCTTTGATAAATCTGGTCAGAGGAGCCCTATTTTATGAGAAACGGATCCCTGTCCTTCCCTCAGTGGTTATTAACGGTCTCTGCTTTAAGGACAAGAAATGTTCTAACAAATTTTTAAGAGATGTCATTACAGCAGAAATATTTCCTTTACCTTTAAAAAGAAAATATCTAACAAAAGATTTCCCTCATGATATCACTGTTAAGATAAGAACCAGATACCTTTCTCTTCCAGTTTTGCCCAAGGTAAAAGAAACACACTTTAAATGTATGAATGATATATACCCCTGTAATGTGTTGCTAAGAGAAAGATTTAACATAAATAAGAATAACTGTTCATTCTGTACAACTGAAATGGAAACCTTAGCACACCTGTTTTTTGAATGTATTTTTGTAAATGAATTTTGGAACTCTCTTCAAAGTTTCATTACATCCAAGGATAACGATTTTCCCAAATTAAATTTTACTCTGATTAGATTTGGTCTTATATTGGATAACAAAAAAAAGGAACTCTTGTACAATTCCCTCATTCTGTTAGCTAAACATTTCATCCACAAATGTCGTTTTCTGAATGTTAAACCACTTTTTACAGTATTTACGAGTGAGTTATTACTATTCAAAAAAGCTGTGAAATTTGTTGACACAAAACAAGCCTTGGACATTTATGACTCCCTATGCACTTGGACTTTTAATTAGACCCCTCCTCTTATTTATTTTATTTTCTTTTTCTTCTTTTATTTCAATTCTCTGCTCTATGTTGAATGTTACCAAAGATCTTCGAGTCTTTGTCATGCTCAGTTGTTATTAATTGTATGCCTATGAAATGGTTGTGTATGATGCCAGTATTTGTTTTCTCAATAAAGGCGATTATTTATCATTTTAAAAAAAAATTAATAAATAAATAAATAAAAACTTCCGCCCCACGGGTGGGTTAGAGTGAAATATCTTCTGGTCCAAGACGTTCCCTGCCCTGATTCCAGATATGTTGGTTGTGAATTTAAATAAATCTTTTTCAAGGTAACAAAAAATAAAATACAACAAAGATCTATAATTATTTCAGGTTTTACTTGAAGCCGTTTTGCGAACTACCACGGTCGCCGGAAATATGCGTCATCAACTGCCCACGGCGTGGCGATTTCTCTCCGGCACTTCTCCATTTTTAGGTAAAAAGCATGAATAGAGGTGAAAACCATTAGAAACCAGGACATGTCGAGTCCCTGCTACAAAACACAAAAAGGCATCTTGATCTTGATCTGGCAGAAGAAGCGGGGAACCGGTGTGACGTCACAAAAGCGACTGTAGTTTTTTTCATTTGGATTTTACGAAGGTGTTTAACTTAACAATTGCGCATTTTATTTTATTTTTTAACTCACTACATGAAGAATTTTCATTTAAATCCACAACCAACATATATGGAATCCAGGAAAGAGAACGACTGGGACCAGAAGATAATTATCTTCACTCCATTGACTCCCATTCATTTGTTTTTGATTTTAAGCGCCCATGGGGCTGACCGGAAGGGTCACATGTCTGTTAATTCATAATTACTGGTCTATAAAGCAAGCTATTAAAACGATGGCTTTACTTTATTCATTAAGCTTTTGTGAATATGATTCATTGGCCAGCCATCCACTTAGCCGCCTATGCTAAGTTAGCTAGCTTCGTTCGTGTTTCCAGACTATTTCCCTCCATAACTTGAACAAATAATGTTTATTATTTTACTCTTAGAAAGATAATTAACGCCATTGGTGGGTTTAATGTCAGACTCTAGGTTCGGTTTGATGAGATTGCCCTTGTTTTACACTCATGACTCACGGACATGAAACCGAAAGTAAAAAACAAAAATACGTGCCGAGGTGGCGGCCATCTTGGGACAGGGCTGCTCATTTGGTACATCGTGTTTTAGGAAGCAAACGGTGCGTTTTTTCTTTATTTTATTCAGCGATTGAAATTACAGCCTCCAAAGCAGGATAGTAACATTACATAATGGGGTAAATACAATGTTAAACAATATAACTGTTACAACCGGGCTTAGGGAAGCTGAGCCGCACAATAATAAAGAAAAATGAACCGTGGAAAGATTTTAAAAGGAAACAATATAAATGAATTGTTGGGCCTTAGGGCCTTAACTTATAGCAGCCAGTCAAAACAATGGAACACAAAGACTGGCTAACTAAGCTACAAACAAACAGCAAAAACAAAAGCAGCATCAATAACCGAGACAATTTATTTACAAATATGTACCCGACTCCAAACTACCAGTACTAGGTCAAATACCTAAAAAAGAGGAGCCATAAGGGCTCACAAGAAAAAAAAACTTTCCAATACTATGCAACAAAAACAAAACAAACAAAAAAAAAAAACGGTCAAGATCTACAAAACAAAAAACAAAATGTCACAACCAGGGGTTAACAAACTCAGAATTTTAACCGGTAACTCTGAGTAGGAAAGCTTTGAGTTTTCAGTTTCCTTAAAGGTGATCAGCGGCGGTCTTGTCGACTCAGAGTATCTTCAAGCGTTTTTAACCGAGCCCTCATCAATAGAGCCCAGATTCCCCAATTCACCATTTACCGGAGCGAGAAGAATATAAATAAAAACATACATATAAACCGTGTGTGTGTGTGTTCTAACCGTGTGTGTGTGTTCTAACCGTGTGTGTGTGGGTTCTAACCGTGTGTGCGTGGGTTGTAACCGTGTGTGTGTGTGGGTTCTAACCGTGTGTGTGTGGGTTCTAACCGTGTGTGCGTGTGTTCTAACCGCGTGTGCGTGGGTTCTAACCGCGTGTGGGTGGGTTCTAACCGTGTGTGCGTGGGTGAGGGAAAAC
>JBAMHT010092739.1:0-18587 GCA_037177075.1 Craterocephalus fluviatilis | reverse complement strand
ATTCTCCGTCATTAATGCATCATTTATGACTGCTGTTCACAAGTAACAGTCAAAAAACCCTAATAAGGGCGATCTCGCCCGGAAAGGGTTAAAAGCTCAGCTTTACCTTTATGACACCTGTGGGGGGAGGAAAACATTCTGACTCATTCCTTTAGACGTTATTTCATCATAAATTTCCTCATAAATGGGGGCGTGACCTTTTGATTGACATGTGTCAGATATCTAAGAAAACCAGAGTAGCACAACCGTGCTTTTTAACGGCTAACAGCGCCTTAGCTCAAAGGCTAAGGTATTTCAAAGTATATTTCCACTCAGTGTGGTGCGTGGTGTCGTCAGCGAGCTGATTAACGGATGCCCTTTCCAGAGACCTAAAGAGACTATGTATACATCCCACAGCTCATATCGCTGCCTCCCACTACTCCTGGCTCCTCTTCCTGTTTCACAGTGATTATATTAGACAAGCTATTCCTGAGTGATCCTTTAATTCCACCCCAGCCAAAGACAACAGCAGCAAATACGCTGAAAAGGTCACGCGACTCGGGGCCCCGCGATTCCCTCAAAGCTCCTAAGCCTCTAATATCCGCTCCACTCCAACTAATGAAAACACACCTTCAGTAGCTGGAAGTGTGAGAAAGACCCGACCCACCACTTCCTCCTCAGAACCAGCTCACACTGAGATGCCCGCCTGCAGGGCTAGGGCCCGCCTGCAGGGTTAGGGCCATTTTGCAGGGCTAGGGCCAGTCTGCAGGGCTAGGGCCCGCTTGCAGGGTTAGGGCCATTTTGCAGGGCTAGGGCCAGTCTGCAGGGCTAGGGCCCGACTGCAGGGTTAGGGCCCGCCTGCAGGGTTAGGGCCAGTCTGCAGGGTTAGGGCCCGCCTGCAGGGTTAGGGCCAGTCTGCAGGGTTAGGGCCAGTCTGGACGGCCATTGACTTAACATAGGAAAGCGGTGCAATTCCATGATTCCAAGACAAAAATGTATCTATAATAAGGAAAGTGAATGGCCAAAGTGGATGAATTCCAATTCCAGATTCCTCTTTCAGATTATGGAATCCTGATTGTGGAATCAATAGGTGGCGCTAAAGCTCCACTGTTTTGAAGTTGGAATTCGTTATCGGAAGATGGAATTTTCCATTTTCATCGCAATTAGATCCAACTTCGAAGAAATCTTGCAGAAATCTTGCAAAAATCTTACACTTCCAAATTCAAATTGTAAAATTATTATTAATAGCTGAAATATATATTTTAACGACTAATTTATCGCACATAAGCCCACATGTCCCGGAAGTACCCCAGACACGCTCCGAAACGCGATTTTTGGCCACATTGGCTAATGTTTGAGCTAGTGCAATTCCCACTTCCACCAATGGGGGCAGTGTTCACAGGAGGTGTGGGACTTGTTGCACACAATACATTTTTCTGCCCTTCTGAGGCCATGGTTAGTAAATATATCTGTCACAGGCATCCCCAGAGCTCCCATATGGTCCAGGTTCGAAGATGATTGGGCATATTCCATTTTCAGGGAAGGGTCCTGGGCCCCCGGTTCTTACAGCCCCTCGGAGGGCTCCTCGGTGCGAGTCGACCCGTGCCTTTTGGGGGGGATGCGACAAACGGCCGCTCCGGGGCGGGGCGCCAAAGTCGGGCAGAGTGCCGTCTTTGACAGCCCGCCCCGGGGAGGCCGTGGCGGGTAGACCTACACCGGGCACATTTCCGTGCGCCACACGAGGAGGTCTACGAGATGTATGAAGGCCGCATCCGTAGGGCACACTTTTGCCCAAAGTGTGCCCGAGGTGTGCGGTTTTCACCGGTCTCGGAGGGGGAGGCAGGAGGGGCGGGAATCTGTTGAAACTGTCTCTCTGGGTCTCACTGTGCCTGAGATGGGGCCCCCCAAAAATTGAATGGGAATAGACGGGGAAGCGGAATATTACCTAACACCCGCACAAAATGGCCCCGATGCAGACTTTGATGTGGGTCCCAGCCTCAGGTTAGTGCACTTTTTCGGGCCCGGCGTCTCCAGGGCAACCTTTCTGTCCAGGTTTGAAGACGATCAGGAATATTCCATTTTCAGGGAAGGGCCTCAGGCCCCCGGCTCCCGGGCTCCCTCCAAGGGCTCCCCGGGGCGAGTCCCGGCGCATACTTTGGCGGGTCTGCGGCAAACGGTGACTCCGGCGCAGCGGCCCAAAGTTGGGCAAACTTCCACTTTCGACAGCCCGTCCGGGGGGGCCCGTGGGGGGTAGGCCTACACCCGGCACATTTTCGTTCAACACACGAGGAGGGCTCTGACATGTGCAAAGCCCGTGTGCACAGGGGCCACTTTGGGCCAAAGTTGTCCCGATGCGCACCGATTTCCAAAGTGTTGTAGGGGGGCATGGGAGGGGGGGGGATGTGCAACAACGGACCACGGGGGCCCCGCCCTCTAGGAGCAACATGGCCCTGAAAATTCCCAAAAATGAATGGGGTAGATAGCAAGGTGGGTGCTGGCCCCCCACTTTGTGGGCCTCTAGGTCAGAGGGAACTTAGTTTTTGGGCCCCTTAAGAGTCATATCCCAAGCCCCTCGGGGGCCCCTACGGGATACGTGAGAGGGCGTGGCCCTATCTCCACCCTCTGAAAAACACAGCAGATAAGGCTGCTCCCTCAGAGATCGAACCCTTTCACGGTCTCGAAGTGGATGTTTCTCCCCCGGAGCGGGGGAGGGGCACAGCCTGTAACTTTTGAACGGAAGGTCACACCGACTCGGGGGTGGTGTCCTTGGAAAGCTCTGCGCAGCCTGATTTCGGAAAGGTCTGAGCCGAGGCCCTGCTATGCTCGGTTCGACCGCTAGAGCCCGCCAAAAGTGGAGATTTTGCAGGGCCGTATCTGGGCTGCGGACGGGGCCACAGATCCAGGCTTTGGATATGTGATAGGCACGGTCAAGGTGTAACGGGTCTAAAAATTTGCCCCCCCTGGCTTGCTGCCCTTGGCTGGAATCACCCCATTTTCACACTCCATTTTCATATCTAAAAGAGTTAGGTTTCTAATACCATAACCTCTTTAGATAGGAAAGTGGAAGTGAAAATCCTTGACATTTCTCGGAAAATTTTGTCTCTTTCTGTCAATACCGGCCTCCCGATCGCAACACTCCATGTGACAAGTCTGCACGTATCGCGGTTTCCCGGTTATGAGAGAAACAAAACTTCGGGGCCCCCGCACGCCCCCCATAGTTGGCTTAGCGGTATCGAAACGGTGCCCTCTCATGGGGGCCGTACCCCCCTACGCTCAGCCAGAGACACGCCTCTCTGCGGTCCCCGCCTTCCAAATGAATGCTTGTAGAGGCTTAGAAATCGCAGTTTTTTGGCGGGGCCGTATCACGAGACTGCGAAATCCCAGCGGGATGTGGGGGGCGGCTTCGGAAAGGGCTTGGGCCCCCGGACAACATATCCGAAAATGGTCCCCCATGGACGTCTCCTTCTATCAGTCCCCAACCCTCACTTTGGCCAAAAAATGGGGGTATGGGCCAAGATCACTACCTAGACCGTCAATCCTTGATAATTTTGGGATACCATGTAGTACATGGACGTATGAGGCCTCGTTGGAAAGGTTGGTGCCCCAAGTCCGAAAATGTTAGAATGGGGGCCCTCCGACCTACCGTTCAGCCGCTAAGGGGCGCCAAAGCTTTGAAAAAGTTGTATTTTGGGGGGCTGTTTCTCGAGGACCGAGGGTCGCAGAGACAAGCCGAGGGCATCGTCGCTCTCGTCTCGAGAGGCAGTTTCACATATCTGGGGCCCATAGACGTAGCTCCAACTTTGGCCAAAATTGCTCTGCACGCCCCCCCAGAAAATTCAAAACACATACCAGATCACATCCAAAGTGCATTCCTCAAGCTGCACGCCCCCCATATCCCTCCCTGACAAAAGATTGCCGTAACTCTGCGGTGTAAGCAGCTACGAACATGCACTTGACAAATGTGGTGTGTCTGCCGAGGGCCTACTATGGCCTTAAATTTCAGCCCACGGGGCCCCTTCCTGTAGCAGGAATCACCCCCTTCCACCTTCCATTTTCATATCTAAAAAGATTAGGTTTCTAACTCCCTAACCTTTCTACATAGGAAAGTGGAACTAAAAAACCTTGATATTTCCCAATAAATTTGGTGTCTTTCTGTCAATCCCGGCCCCCCGTTCGCAACCGTACACGAGACAATCGCCCACGTGCTATGGTTACAGAGTTATGAGAGAAAAAAAACTTCAGGACCCCCGCACGCCCCCCATAGTGGGCCCAGGGGCACCAAAACGGTGCCCTCTCGTGGGGGCCGTACCTCCCTACGCTCAGGCAGAGACATGCATCTCTTCGGTCCCCGCCTTCCAATTGAACGCTCCTAGAGGCTTAGAAATCGCAGTTTTTTGGCAGGGCCGTATCTCGGGAACGCTGGGGGATAGGAGGGTGGGGGGCACGGCGTCGGAGAGGGCTCGCCCCCCTGTACAACATACTCCGAGCCTGCCTCCCTGGCCCCACCCCTTCATACAAACCTCAACCCACTTCCGCTTCCATATCAATGCAGTAATGGTCTTTGGTCCCACAGACACGGTGCTTGGACTATGTTAATGCTTGGGGCCCAGCCACTCGGTGTTTGAAATTTGGGGGCCCTGGGTCCTTTAATTTGGCGGGAATCATCCCACTTCCACATTCCATTTTCATATCTAAAGCAATTAGGTGTCTTACTCCCTAACCGATCTAGATGGGAAAGTGGAAGCGAAAAACATTGATATTTCTCAATAAATTTGGTCTCTTTCTGTCAATCTTTACCCCCCGATCGCAACCGTGCATGAGACAATTGACCATGTGCTACGGTCACCGAGTTATGTGAGAAACAAATCTTTGGGGCCCCCGTACGCCCCCCATAGGGGTCCCAGGGGCGCTGAAACGGTGTCCTCTCGAGGGGGCCGTAGCCCCCTACGCTCAGGCAGAGACACGCCTCTCTGCGGTCCCCGCCTTCCAAATGAACGCTCGTAGAGGCTTAGAAATCGCAGTTTTTTGGCAGGGCCGTATCTCGGGACTGCGAAATCCCAGCGGGATGTGGGGGGCGGCTTTGGAAAGGGCTCGGCCCCCCGGACAACATATCCGAAAATGGTCCCCCACGGACCTCTCCTTCTATTGGTCCCCAACCCTCACTTGGGCCAAAAAATGGGGTTAAGGTCCCCGACCACTACCTAGACCGTCAATGGTTGATAATTTCGGGATGCCTTGTCGTACATGGACGCATGAGGGCTCGTTGGAAAGGTCTTGGCGCCCCGAGTCCGGAAATGTTAGAACGGGTGCCCTGCGACCTACCGTTCGGCCGCTAAGGGGCGCCAAAGCTTTGAAAAAGTTGTATTTTGGGGGGCGTGTTTCTCGACGACCGGGGGTCGCAGAGACGAGCCGAGGGCATCGTTGCGCTCGTCTAGAGAGGCAGTTTCACATATCTGGAGACCGTGGACGTAGCTCCAATTCTGGCCAAAATGTGTCCGCACGCCCCCCCAAAAGAGACATTGCAAAGACCAGAGCACAGCCAAGGTGCATTCCTTGGGCTGCACGCCCCCCATATGCCTCCCCTACAAATTACTGCCGTAACTCTGCGTACAAAGCAGCTACGGACATGTGCTCGACATATGTGGTGCCTCGGCCGAAGGCCTACTATGGCCTGAAATTTCAGCCCACTGGGCCCTTTACTTTGGCGGGAATCGCCCCACTTCCTCCCTCCACTTTCATATCTGAAAAGGTTAGGTTTCTAACTCCCTAACCTTTCTAAGTAGGAAAGTGGAAGTGAAAAACATTGATATTTCACAATAAATTTGGTGTCTTTCTGTCAATCCCGGCACCCCGGTCGCAACCGTACACAAAACTGTCGCACACGTGCTACGCTTACAGAGTTATGAGAGAAACAAAACTTCAGGACCCCCGCACGCCCCCCATAGATCTCCCAGGGGCGCTCAAAACATGCCCTCTCGAGGGGGCCGTACCCCCCTACGCTCATGCAGAGACACGCCCCTCAGCGCTTCCCGCCTTCCGAATGAACGCTCGTAGAGGCTTAGAAATCGCAGTTTTTTGGCAGGGCCTTATCTCGGGAACGCTGGGGGATAGGAGGGTGGGGGGCACGGCATCGGAGAGGGCTCGCCCCCCTGTACAACATACTCCGAGCCTGCCTCCTTGGCCCCACCCCTTCATATAAACCTCAACCCACTTCCGCTTCCATATCAATGCAGTAATGGTCCTTGGTCCCACAGACACGGTGCTTGTACTATGTTAATGCTTGGGGCCCAGCCATTCGGTGTTTGAAATTTGGGGGCCCTGGGTCCTTTAATTTTTCGGGAATCATCCCACTTCCACATTCCATTTTCATATCTAAAGCAATTAGGTGTCTAACTCCCTAACCGATCTAGACGGAAAAGTGGAAGAGATTCAAAAGTGTCCAAATTTCGGGGCGTGGCTCGAACCTCCCCCAAAATCACAACACACCTTCTATATGCACATAAGAGATGAATCATGTTCTATGCAAGGCACACGCCCCACATCTTGAGCACCAACGGTTCTTTGCCCCTCTTTGAAGGGTCTCAGTGAACTGGGCCTATACTATGCTAGTTCCTGGGCCCCAACCACTCTGTGTTTGAAATTTGGGGCCCTAGGGCACTTTGTTTTGGCAGGAACAACTCTTCCACCACAACAACACTTCCACCTTCCACTTTCCTCGCTAAAATTGTTAGATTTGTGGAAACCCTAACAATTTTAAAAATGAAAGTGGAACTTGTATATATGCTGTTTCCTGTCACACAGAGCTGCGCAGAGGGCTGAAATTTCAGACACCAGTAGAGAAATGTGTCATGTACAACATATTTCAAGTACATAGCGATAGCTGCTAAGACAACAAAGTTACACACACATAGCTTCTCATCCTCATCTCTCGTGTATAAACATATGACAGTACTGCCATAAATACTACATAATGAAAAACAATGCAAGGCAAAGGGAAAGCAATTTAACTCTTTTTATTAATAATAGTGAACAGTGAACAATGATTTCGGCAAATCACCCCTCCTTAGCTGTAAATTACTCGGATTCCGTCTCGGTTGGTGGCAGAGGAAGGGTGACCTTTTTCTGCCCCGGTCGCACGAGACGTCTCGGTCCAGGGGGGACTTCATTAGATGGACCAGCATCCCCTTCAGGCTCCACCTGAGGCAATCCCCATCTGGCGATGGCCCCCTGCATGTCCCTCATATCTGGGGGATATGTGGTTGAGAAAAGTCCTATTATTGTTTGATAAAAAATCCATGTCCAAGCAAACTTTCAAAACTTTATCTTGACATAACCACATTGAAGACCAGCAGTCTGTCTGTTCATGCTGTATCCTACTCTTTGATTCCATGCTGGTGTTGTTATCTTATGTGTAAGTCGCTTTGCATAAAAGTGTCTGCTAAGTGACAGTAGTAATAGTAATGTTATTAGTAAGAGTGCAAACGATTCACCTGCAACCTCATAGGCCTGCTTCTCAAGCAAGGGCACCTGCTCACTTCTGGCCCTTAGGCGGTCTAACTTTTCCAGCATCAGGGACCTGGAGGCGAAGTAAGTTAGGCAGTCCCGATCCTGAAATGAGAATCAGAATGCCCAGTTGAGGAAATTCCGGCGAAGTTAGTGTAGCAGAGTTTTGGCTTTCGGTTAAAAGGGACTTTTCCTCTCCACTGTTGCCTCAAGAAGGGGATTGGATTCAAAGACCAAATTGAGGTGAGTCCGGTGGATTCCTTACATAGACTATTTGTTATGATTTAGCTTAGAATTCTGAATGTTTGGTAGTGGCAAACTGGGAAGTGCCTTCATATGGCGTTATGAAATGTCACTTTACAAACAAAATTGCAATAGAAGTGAATTCTGTTGTCATTAGGGATGTTAAGACATGATGAACTTACGGCGTAGCAAGAAACTCTGTGTTTTATGTCCAAGTGGTTTCTCAGGTTCTGCTTCTTTCTTTTGCCACAGATGGGGCACCTGATTTTCCCTTTGAGGCTGTTAAAAGAGAAAAAGACATACCAAAAAATGCATTTTAATTTGAATAACCTCATGTAATCAAAATCTGTAACTCTTAATCCAGTACAAGATCACTGGAAGCAAGTGCCTAACTCTTAGCAATTATTAGGCATAGGCAGTGTATGCCCTGGACAGGTTACTAGTGTTTGAACATTGAAGCCCGTTGAGATGACTTTGTTATGAATTGGTGCTATACACATAAAGATTAATTGAGCAATTTTGATCCAACTCATCTTTATCAGAAGGACAACACAGGAAACAGTCACACTTAAACGAACAGGCACATTGATATGACCCTCACGTTTGTCTCCCAAATTTGAGGAGAATCTTGAACTCGTTTTTATTCTGGACATCGTGGATCCATTTGAGGTGTGTCGGCAGGTCCAGCATCGCCTGGCAGCAAACACCACAAATTTGTTCGCGCTGTCAAATGAGAAGATGTATGAGGCATTTCAAAGAGGAACATAGGTGGTGTATATTTTTATCATAAAATATTTACCATGTTCAGCTCCTCTTTCTCCAGATATATTCCTGTTATGTGAAATTGGAATAGTCAGAAATGGTCAGTGATAAATGAACTGTACTCGTGTAGCACTTTTCTAGTCATGTGACCACTCAAAGCGTTTTGACACTACATCTCTCATTCACCCATTCACATCCATTCTTATAGAACTTATATTGAATATTACCTGGTGTTATTAACTAACATTCACCCACATTCACAAACCCAATAGGCACCCCATGAAGTAAACTGCATTCAACATGTGAGCATGAATATTAGTATCAATCCAGTGAAAAGTAGCATAAGCAATTATACCAAGAACACTTTTGTTATCATCAAAATTCTGGGAAAAAAGAGAATCCAAAGACCTCTACTACAGAATTCCATATTTAATCTATCCCTAATTTAAATTTCAAATTCATTTTTTAAATTCCAAAATTGTGCTTACGTCTGAAAAATTGGGTTTCAATTGCAAAAACAACAAATATGAAACAACAAATCTTAAACAACAACTCTTAAACACTCTTTTACTGAGGAAAATGTTAATGGGAAATGATTAGATACATAATGATCGCTTGTGAAAGCGAGCATGTTCACCTACCTCCTCAATGGATGATGTCCTGGGAGAAGTGACTTTTGCAGGGAAAAAAAACTATTTCCTGGGTGTGGTTTGTTAACAGGAAGTTGTCAATTATCAATATATGACAAAGAAAATGTACTCTTGAATATTTACAAATAAACACTTATTAGCAATAGTCTATTTACATTGAAAAAAAAACTAAACAACTATAGAATACAATTTACAATTTCCTTTTACAATTTACAACATTTTACAGCAAACTATTTACAACTACTTACTATTTACAGTAATCATAATAATAATTATTCCCTTTCCTGTCTGTGCAGGAGTCCCGTATGAAGGGCATTGATTATAACACCAGCCCAAAACGGATTGATCAGGGCATTGAAACATAAAATAAGGTAAATAATCAACTATTTCCAAGGAAAAAAATCTGCATAATGAACACTTCACAATTAAAAAAATCTATTTAATGTAATAAAAAAATCTGATGCCCACATTTTCAAGTGAATTTACCCGTGAATTTGTTTTTGTCAATGTTTTTCTGCTCCAGTGTGTGTCTAAAGGGTCAGCCCTGTATTGTACAGCCCATCCCCATCCAGAAGCACTCCTTCCAGTGTGAGTCAGGACAGAGAAAGCTATCAGTGGTTCGCACGCCCCCCAAAATTACACCACCTTTCCTGTTGGCACAGATTGAGAGAAACGTGACCCATGCAAGGCCCCCGCACCCCATGTTGAGCACCAAGACAGTTTACCACACTTAAGAAGCTCTCACCGAACTGTGCTTTGATTTTTTCGATCCTTGGGGCCCAACCATTCTGTGTTTGAAATTTGGGGCCCCGGGGCAGTTTGTTTTGGCGGGTATAAGCCCACTTTGACCTTCCACTTTCCTATTTAAAACGGTTAGATTTGTTGATACCCTCACCTTTTTAAATAGGGAAGTGTAAGCGCAAGCTTCCAAAAAATTTTGATCTACAACATCCCCCTAATAGAGAGTCCCAGGGGCATCAAACTTTCAGGACTTTGTCAGGCCATGACCCAACATATATGTACTAAGTTTGAGGGCCCTGTGGTCAAAGGTCACCATTTAAGTCCAGCAAAAATGCCCCCAAACAGGCTTATTTTGCGGCCTGTCACATATTTCACTGTGTGAAATCGGTATACTTTAGCCTAGAGACCCCAAACTCTCAGGGTGTCATCAGGGAGTGGGTCTGACAGAGTGTTGAACGTTTGGGACCCATGCTTCAAGCAGGGTCCGAGTAACGCCAGCGGAAAGGCCTCACTGGCCCACACCCACATTGTGGCCTGCTTACAAACTGTGCTTTCCAGGGCAATATCTCCTGAAGGGAAAGGCTGAGAGTCATCAAACTTTCAGGAATTTATCAGGGCTTGACTCCCTACTTGTGTACCGAATTTGAGGGGTCCTGGGGTCAGAGTTCAAAGTAACATAAAAGTATACCTGACAATGTGCTGAGCTTTAGGCCAAAATATTTTGGCTTTTTGGTGTTTTTAACGCAGCTGCACAACAGATACACTGCTAATTCTGGAAAAGAAAGTATGGAGGACCAAGACTTTGAGAGTCTCCCTATGAGTCAAGACGCCATTTGTGCAACTGTAGGAGAGTGTGATAACACCATCTATCTCCACGATTACAACTTCCAACATTGAGCCTCAGGTTGTGTGGAATTCTGAAGATAACATGGATTTGCTGGAGTTCAACGGGTTTGAGGAGGAAATGCTTGGACTGGAAAATGAGGTGGCAGCCAGAGATGGCATTAACCACTCATCCTTCACAGCACCTGTTACCTCAGAATACCCAGGTAATTTTGGACTGGAACTTTGTTCCCAGAAGTCTGGCACTGCCAAGACTGTTACCTCAACGTTTTCAGAAATTCTGAACAAACTGTATTGCCAGCTGGCAAAAAGTGGCCCTATAGAAATAAGGGTTAGCAAGGAGCTACAGGGGTACGGGCTGTACAATGCAGGACTGCCCCTTTAAACACATGGGGGTCAACCAGGTACCAGTGGAGCACACTGTGAGAATACGCAGTGCAGACAATGCCATTCTCCTGCTAGAAAGCGTGAGCAGAGTTCAATCTTGACAGAAGAAGGATGTCTGATGGTTGGCCAGGCAAATCTTCCCATTCCTCTGAGGCACGAGGGTTGAAATTGAGGGAGAAAAAAGGGACTGGCAAGAAAGATGTACAGGATTGCTGAGGTCCCGCCGGCCTTCAAGCGCTCATCCTGCAGGAAGTTCGCGATTAAAATAATCAGTAAGGGGTGGATCTTCTCTGCTCTGCGACACGGAACGCAAAGACGGAGAAAGAGATTCTTCAGAGAATCGACCAGGTGATGGAGGGAGTGGAGGGCGTGAAATAGGTAGGTCTCCTCTGGAATCAACCTTAATTTTGATGGAAAGCATGATTTACCATCTGTTCTTGTGGGTCAACCAGGTATCAGTGGAGTGCACTGTGCTCTCAATGAATGGGTCTTCACCCCGACTTTCCCCACCCCAACCACCCCCATCCCATTCCCAACACCCACAAAGATCACCCCACCACTTCGCACAAATGTGCAATGACTCTGCACTTGTGAAAAGTGGGTTGCCTGCCCCCAAAATCACACCACATGTCCTCTAGGCACAGACGGAGAGACTCATGACCCATGCAAGGCCAATGCCCCCTATCTTGAGCACCAATACCTGTTTACCCCACTTGGAAAGGTCTCACCCAACTGGGCTTAGACTATATGGATAATTGGGGGCCATGCATTCTGTGTTTGAAAAGTGGGGCCTCTGGGTGCCTCCTTTGGTGGGAGATCACCCCACTTCCACCTTCCATTTTCATGTTTAAAAAGGTTACGTTTCTTGTTTCCCTAACCTTTTTAAATAGAACATTGGAAAGCTCAAACTTCAACCCTAGGATACACATGGCTTTTCATCCTCATCTCTCATGTATAAACATATGAAAGAACTTCTATAAATACCACATAATGAACAACAAGGCAAGGCCAGGCAAATCAATTTCACTAACTTCTTATTTATTAAAATAAAAGGCAACATTTCAAACAGTCACTGCTCCTCGGCAGTAGGAACTGAACTAATAACTTTCATAAGCTTCGTTCAACAGCTCTGTTAACGGTCAGGACGCTCTTCACGCGAGGGATGACCGCCCATCGCCCCTGCCGCCTCATCCATGTTGACATCACGTGGCGGTCCTGGAGTCCACGGCGCAAGAAGGTCTTCAGGGAAGGGCCAGTCACTCAGGTCCACTCCCAGGTCTGCAAGATCAACATGAGGACTCGGGCTATGGGGGACTCCACCTGTTTGCCCATGAAGTCCCGGGAGGAAGGTCCCGACGGCCAGCACCTCTGCCAACTGATCCAAATCTGGGGGATATTTGGAGGAGAAAATCCTATTATTGTTTGAAATAAATCCATGTGCAAGCAAACTTTTTACAAGCTTTTTCTTGACATAACTACATTGAAGTAAATCAGTCTGTCTATTCATGCAGTATCCTACTCTTTGATTTCATGCTGGTGTTGTTCTGTCAAATTTAAGTCGCTTTGTCTAAAAGCGTTTGCCAATGACAGTAGTAATAGTACTATTAGTAGTAGTAAAAGTTCAAGGGACTAACCTGTAAACTTATATTCCTCTTTGTTGAGCATGGGGACCTCATGCTGTTTGGCCCTCAATCTCTCCAACTTTTCTAGCATCGGAGGCCTGTAGGCCCTGTAATACAGACAGTCCCTGACCTGAAATGGAAGTAATGATCGGTTGATAAAAACATGTTGAGTTAGACCATCGCAGTTTTGCCTTCCTGTTAAAATGGACTTTTCCTCTCCACTGTTGGCTCAAGAAGGGGATTGGATTCAAAAACTAAATTTAGAGCAGTCTGTTGGATTCCTTACATAGACTATTTGGTATGACTTAGCTTGTACTTTTTTAATGTTTGGTAATCAGACTGTCAAACTGTGAAGTGACTTGAGAGGACATTTTAAAATGGTGCTTTATTGATCAATTTGAATAGAAGTGAATTATTCTATTGTTACACATTCTAAGTCATGTTTCACTTACCCAGAAATTGCGAACATTGTGCACAACGAGGAGGTGAGGCCTGAGGTGAACGAGTGTGTCTGATCCACACAGGGGACAGTAAATGATTCCACAAAATCTTTGGAGAGAAAAAAATAGATACAAAAAATGCACGTTACTTTACATAAACTCCACTATTTTGTACCACTTATTCCAGTCAGTGAAGCACAGTGAGATGACTTTGTTATGAATCGGGGCTATTAAAATGGATTTGAATTGAACTGAATTGTGGCTATTTTCATGCAATTCTGCTTCATTTGTGGGACAACACAGAAAATCATCACAATTAAAATAAACAGGCACATTGATATAACACTCACTCTAGGTTTGCATACTGCATCAGAACAGCATATTCTGCATCGTTCTTCACTTCATGTCCCCTCCTGAGGTGCCTCGGCATGTTCAGGACACCCTCGCAGCAGACTCCGCACATCAGTTCACGCTGTCAATTTAGAAAATATGTTAGGTGTTTGAAAGAGAAATATGGTTGGTGCATTTCTTCATCGTACTATCCTTACCATCTTATGATTTTCTCCGGATATCTTCCTGTAATATGAAATTAAAAAGCATAAGGTCACAAATGGTCCATGATAATTGAACTATACTTGTATAGCACTTTTCTAGTCATGTGACCACTCAAAATGATTTGATACTACATGTCTCAATCACCCATTCTTGTAGCACCCATGTTGTATCCTACTTGGTGTTAGTAACTAACATTCACACCCCCTATAGGCATATCAGGAAGATAACTGCATTCATCATGTGTGTATCAATATTAGCGTCCATCAAGTGAAAAGTAGCATTAGCAATTATGTCAATTTTGGCGGGAATCACCCCAAATCCACTTTCCACAGTTCTATCTAAAAAGGTTAGATTTGTTGTCACCCTACCCTTTTTAAATTGGAATATGGAATGTTTAAGTGTGCTTCTTTATGCCACAAGGAGCTGCCCAGACACACACATATGGCTTTTCATCCTTATCTCTCATGTATAAACATATGACGGAACTACAACACTGTTACTATCATTCACATTCTGGGGAAAAAAGAGAAACAGAAGACGCCCTAACTCGGAATTCCAAATTTAAATCTATCCCTAATTTAGATTCCATAATCGTTTATTTTACTTCCAAATTCATTTTTTAAATTCCAAAATCGTGCTTACATCTGAAAATCGAATTTAAGTTGCAAAGGCAACATATCTTACACAACAAATCTTCAAGAAAACATCTTAAAAACGTTTTTACTGAGAAAAATATCAATGGGAAACAGTTAGATAGACAAGGATAGATTGTGAAAGCGAGCATGTTCACTTGCCTCCTCAGCCGTCGATCTCCTGGGAAAAGTGACTTTTGGAGGGAAAATGAAACAACTTCCTTTGCGTGGTTTGTAAACAGGAAGTTGTCAATTTTCAAAATGTGCTCTTAAATATTGACAAAGAAACACTTATAATTTACAACCATTTACAATAAACTATTTACAAATAATTACTAATTACAATAATCATAATAATTATTATTCCTTTACCTTTCTGTGCAGGAGTCTCTTATGAAGGGCATTCATTATAACACCAGCCCAAAATGGATTTATCAGGGCGTTGCAACATAGATAAAGCAAACAATCAACTACTTCCAAAGGACAAAATGTATGCAATATTCATAATTTAAGAAATCTATTTAATGTAATAAAAAAAAATAATGAATTAATTCAACTGGGTTCATCAGTGACAATTTCACCCGATGAGGTGGCATATGGCTTCCCATGTCTGGCAGACACCTCATTTCCCAGCTCCGGCAGGTGTTCTTCAAACCTGTTGAACTTCAGCAAATCTTTCGATTTCCAATGTCTGTTTCGTCTACTTCAAAAGGTCCCGCGGACCTGGGCTTGGACTATGTCAATGTTTGGAGCCCACCCATTCTGTGTTTGAAATTTTGTGCCCCCGCGTCCTTCATTTTGGCGGGAATCCCCCCAAATCCACTTTCCACAGTTCTATCTAAAAAGGTTAGATTTGTTGTCACCCTACCCTTTTTAAATTGGAATATGGAATGTTTAAGTGTGCTTCTTTATGCAACAAGGAGCTGCCCAGACACACACATATGGCTTTTCATCCTTATCTCTCATGTATAAACATGTGACAGAACTACATAATGAAAAAAAGGCAAGGGCAGGCAAAGCAAATTTAGTCTTTTTATTCAGAACTTTTTAACAATGCCAAGAAAAGGTCTCCCTGAATGATTCACTTGTACTCGGATGTGAACGACTCGGAGTCAGTGTCAGGTGTTGGCAGAGGCCAGGTCACATGCCTCTGCCCAGGTCTGGCGCAACGTCTTGGGCCAGGAAATGTTCCTGAGACGGACCAGGAGGGACGTCAAGAACCCGCGCCTGAAGATGCTCATACAAGGTCCCGCCGGCCAGCACCACTGCCATCTCATTGCGATCTGTTGGATATTTGGGGGGATAAAAATCCTGTTAATGTTTGAATAAAATCCATGTACAAGCAAACGTCTTCAAAACGTCTTGACATGACTACATTGAAGACCAGCAGTCTGTGTGTTCATGCTGTATCCTACTCTCTGATTTCATGCTGGTGTTCTGTCAAATGTAAGTCGCTTTGTATAAAAACTGTCTGCTAAATGACAGTATTAATGTCAATACTAGTTGTAGTAAAAGTGCAAACGTTTACCTGTATACTCATATTCCTCCTTCCAAATCATGGGCACCTCAGGGTTGCTGGCCCTCAGGCGATCTATCTTCTTAAACATCAAGAGTCTGCTCGCCAGATAGATCAAGCAGTCCCGTTCCTGAAATCAAAGTGAAAATGCTCACTTGACTAAAACCTGCTCCAGTTAGATTAGTGCAGTTTTGCCTTCTTTTTAAATGGGACTTTTCCCCTCCACTGTTGCCCTAAGAAGGGGATTGGATTCAAAGACCAAATTGAGCGGAGTCTGTTGGATTCCTTACATAGAATATTTGTTATGACTTAGCTTATATTTTTGAATGTTTGGTAGAGTGGCAAACTGTGACGGGCCTTCATGTGGCGTTACGAAATGGCACTTTAGAAAAAAATTTGAATAGAAGTGAATTGTTCTGCCACTACACATGTTGAGTCATGTTGAACTTACGCTGTACTTAACAATGTGGTGAATCGTTGCAAGGTGATTTCTCAGGGACAGTCTTTGTCTTTCGCCACAGATGGGGCACTTGAGTTTCCCTCTAAGACTTTAAAAAGAAAGAAAAGAGATACAAGAAATGGATGTTAATTTAAGTAAACTCATGTGATCATATTCTGTACCCCTTAATCCAGTCCAGGATCAGTGGTAGCTGGTGCATAACACTTAACAATTGTCAGGCATAGGCAGTGTATGCCATGGACAGGTTACCAGTGCTTAAACTGATTGTCATTGAAGCCCCTTGAGATGACTTTGTTGTGAATTGGCGCAATACAAATATAGATGAACTGACTTGAACTGAATGGTAGCAATTGCAGCTTCATGACAACACAGGACACAATCACACTAACAAAAACAGGCACATTGATATAACACTCACGTTTGACTCCCATATTGCATGAGAATCTTGTATTCTCTTGGATTCTCGACCTGGTGGGCCCACCTGAGGTGCGCTGACAGGTTCAGCATTCCCAGGCAGCAGACACCACAGACTTTTTCGCGCTGGCAATCGAGAAAATATGTTCGGTATTTGAACGAGAAACATGGGTGGCGTATTTTTTGTCATGCAATCCTTACCATCTTTCGATTTTCTCCGGATATTTTCCTGTAATGCGAAATTGAAATGCATAAAGTCACCCCAATGATAAATGGACTATACCTGTATGGCACTTTTCTAGTCATGTGACCACTCAAAGCTCTTTGACGCTACATGTGTCATTCACCCATTCTTATAGCACCTATATTGAATCATACCTGGTGTTATTAACTAACATTCACCCACATTCACACCCCTGATGGGGAAATCGGGAAGTAAACTGCACTCAACATGCAAGCATGATTAGCGTCCATCAATTGAAAATAAGCATTAGCAGTTATAGCAAGAGTTCCTTACTTGGAATTCCAAATTTAAATCTAACCTTACTTTAACATTCCAACATTGTTTTTTATATTTAAAAATCAAGTTCATCATGTATGTGTAAGAATTAGGCTTTAATCACTGTTTTACTGAGGGCAATGTAAAAGGGGAAATGATTGGTGAGTTGATTATCACTAGTTAAAGAGTATGTTTACTTACTTCCTCCTCTGTTGATCTCCTGGGTGAAGTGACTTTTGGAGGAAAAAATCCAACCATTTCCTGGGCGTGGTTTGTACACAGGAAATGATTAAATATTGATATATGACAGAAAATGCGCTCCTGAATACTTACAAAGAATTATTAACAACTTACAACCTTTTTACAAGAAACTATCTAACACTATTTACCCTTTATAAAAATCCTAATAATTATTATTCCTTTCCCTCTCCGTGCAGGTGTCTCTTATGAAGGACATTTATTAAAACACAATATATTGATCATATATGATCACATATTAACAAAATAGATTGATCAAGCCATTGCAACATAAATAAAGCAAACAATCAACATTTTCAAATTTAATGTATCTTCCATTTTGCTGGATCCAGCTTAAATTGTAAACAAACCTGTATTTGAAGACTGTAGCTGAATCCCTTACTCTCTCAGGTTTTTATTTAGTAATTAATTTATTATGTAAGGGATAAACATTAAAATGTCGGGAATTCTGGGAAATGCATTTGGGGGCGGGGCACTTACACATCCTATATATTGAGGAGGCACCTATGCTCAGTGAGTAGATCTTGGTGGAGAAAGAGTGAAGGTGAGTTGAAACATCCGTCCTTGTTATGAATATTTTTAAGACAGTTTCCCTAATAAATGTTGTCATGCTAATAATAAAGTATTTCCTAATAGTTTATACTTCCCAAGTTGAAACTATGTCATGTTTTTAAATGAACATTTTAAGTTAGCAAACAAACATGCTAGCCAATGTCCATTCCATTTCGTTGCTTACAAAAATTAGGGAGCCATGACCCTAACCCTAACACAAGAAGTCGGATTCCATAGTTTTAAATTGGAAGTTGGAAATTTCCATTAACACTCAGGAGTCATTGGATGCTCCGCTTTTTTACGTCTGCGATTTAAGACGACGTAGCAGCGAGACGCAGCGACGTAGCTTCTCCATTCCAACTTCATTGAACAGGGCATGCTTCACTCTACAACGCAGTTTTTAAATCAAACTTATGAGGGGAAATCTACGGCATACTTTTTCATGTATGTTACTGTGATGTTTGATGCAGAAAAAAGCTGCAAAAACGGACTTTTCTAGCTAACGTGCTAGCAACCAGAAACTAACAAGTT
>JBAMHT010092732.1:0-10907 GCA_037177075.1 Craterocephalus fluviatilis | reverse complement strand
TGAAAATCTTTGACCTTCGCACTCAGGTCTCAGTTTTCAGTCACAAACTGCTGACGAACAAATAAACAGGATCGTATCAGGTCTCCAACATGTTGCTGGCAAGAAATAAAACATTAAAAAGTCATCCCTCACTTTTATTCTAACCTGAATTGAATTGTCCTCATTTTGTTTTTACAGCCAGCTGAATCAGCTTCATCCTCCAGCATAAACATCCAGCAGATGCTAATTAGAGATAATGTGTTGGTTCTGGTCTCATAACACTGAGACAAATATCAGGTAAGATCAGTCAAGCAGAAAAAAAAAAGTTTTCCAGGAAGATGAAGCAGTTCCAGCATTCAGCTGCTCCCTTCTGGCTCCGGTAAATGTAAGGAATCCCCACACGAAGATGTCGAATCTCAACTATTTATTCATCCGAGACAATGAAACCTCCCAGATTTCCCCCGTAAGTCCTCGGGACAAATGAGAGCAGAGTTGCATTATAATCGGATTAGTATTTCATGGAGAAGTCAGCTGATTCAACCTTTTTAATTACATTACTGAGGTCAGAGGGAGCGAGGGTCATGTGGAGGATAATGTCATCCTGCCGGCCATGAGTGCCTCTGATTACAGACTCTGCATGGCAGCCGTTTGCTCGCAGCATCTTCTGTCTGAACATCCAATTTCAACCTCATTGAATCTTGATTTAATCTTTTTATTTATTTGCAGATTCACAAGAATCAAAGAGCAATTAAACATCCCAGACTGCCAGGAGAGTTTTTCCCCCAGCGGCCTGTTGATTCTGCCTCTTTGTTTGCTTTTGAACATCTGCAGAGCATCTGTGGAAACTTGGCTTCAGTGCTCAAGCACAACGTGCAATCGCACCTCCTGTGGTATTCATGTTGGGATCTAAAGACGTCTGAGCAGAGGAAAGCATGGCTTCGCCGTGTCGCCGTCTTATCAGACACATTTCCTTTGCAGTTCATTGGATTCGTGCAGCCGTTATCTTAGTAAAGCAGATCTGCAGATGCATTATCGGCTCTGTGATGGAGCTGTGATAAGGCAGGGTGAAGGCAGGAACGCGGGTTTTACTGGCAGCTGCAGCTGACGGGTCTGAGCGCTGACATTTCTGCTGCTCCGCGGCAGCATCATTAGGAGCAGTGGGGAAGAAATCTTGACGAGGAAGAAGACATTCGCTCTGCTCCATCCTGACAGGATGCACCATTTCTCTGATTCAAGACTGCAAGATGAAGAGTAAAAGTCTGTCCTGCTGGAAAACAGATGCCCAGGTCCAGTCCTGGAGAGCTGCTGTCCTCCTGCGCCCTTCTCCAACACACCTTAACCAAATGAGTGATTACCCGGCCTCTGCAGAGCTGGATGGCATGCGTGGGGATCCAGGTGTTGGAGGAAGGCTGCGTCAAAAACAGAGCTGCCCAAGATGTGCTGCAGCATCCAAAGAGCGTCAGGGGGCTGGAAGCATCGTTCTTAAAGGGGGGCGTTGGCATTTCCATTGTTTATTTTTTATGATTGACACTTTTATGGACCAATCAGTGAGGAGAAACGAGGGCTGGTTCACAGATTCACCCAGAAACAGTGATGGTGCAGCAGGAAGTGACCCAGAGGCAGCATGATGTAGAAACATGGCCTAAAACACTTTCCTGCTTCGACATAAAGAACTTGGACCTTCGTTAAGCAGAGTTCAGAAAGTCGACCTTTCTGCTATATTCAGTCGGAATATAAGTTTTAACCACAAAACAGAAAAGATCCAAGAATCTTTTGTGAATTTGTTGTGGTTCTAAGCGTGCCTTGTGTTACAATGATTCTTGTATCCGAGTGTTTCTGCTCATCCTGCTGCTTCTGATGCTGCACAGAGATTGTCTGCAGCAGCATCAGCACCTCCTCTGATGGATCTAAATGCAGCTCATCGCTTCATGTCTAGCTCACCTGGTAAAGCAGGTGTGTTTATACACAAGCGGCCCAGAGAAGGTTGAGATGCTCTGGTCTGAAAGGACAGTAGCTCTGCAGGACTAAACAGACCCGATTGGGCATTAATATCTTCATTTTCCACAAGTTGCTGCAGGGATGCTGGAAATGTGAAAGACACCTGCCGGGATGAAATCGTCTCCGCTGCTCTCCCTCACATCCAGCGCAACAAAAGATCAAATCATTTCCACCACAATACATTTCCATAGTGATGCAATGCTGCCTCGGGGAATGGGAAAGCTCCGGGGAGCGTTTTGGAGCCCGATAAGCCTCAGAGCGGGATCTGCAGAGAGCAGAGCCGCTGAAAGCGTTTACGTTTACAGGTCAGACTCGGCTTGTTTGTGCTGGAGAGGACGAAGCTTAGAAGATTTAACTTCCAACCCAGCCTTCGTTTCCAGAAAAAAGCAGGAAAAATGTGCAAATGTGGGAATATTAGAAAGCACAAACTGAGGTTTTACAAAGACTAGAAAGGGTGAAAGTGAACGTTTGGTCTGAGCAGCTTTATTCTGCAACACATTCCTTCATTCTTCTTGTCTCTTATTTTAATGGCCTTCAGGATCAGTTCTCAAGGATCCTTGAGTCCAGTTTTTAGGTCATGTGACACACGTCAGCCTTTTCTGGCTTCTTGACAGTCACGTTTCAATGGAAACCGTTGGCATGGGCCAGCAGCAGGTGGATCCGGAGGTACACCTCAGGTCCTGGTTCTTTAGCCTACTTCTGCCCGTTTCCGCCTGCTGCTGTGAAATCCGGTTTTCTGTCTGAGCTCGGCTGAAACTGAAGCGTGAAACTGTTTCATCTCATCAGAGCCACAAAAATCCGTTTCGAGTGGAAAAACCTTCAGAAAGCCTGGAGAAGTGGAGCCAAAGACCACTTTCAGAGATTACAGCAGAGTCTGACTGCCTGGAGGATAAAAGCAATACTTTGGCCCGGAAAAGCGTCTGTTTGGGGGAGCATCGTGCAGCAGCTGACTAAGATAAATGAGAAAATATTTATATAAATGTTTTCTCAGCTGATGGGAATTTAAAGCTGCCCATTTCAGGACAACAGGTGGGATTTCTGAGCCGTTCCCGCTCCGCCGGCCGCAGAAATCTCAGCTGAGCGCCTCCAGGTCGTCCTCCGCGGCGGACAGACGCGAGCAGGACTCCGGGCTCGCGCTGGATCCGGCTCTCAGGCTGAGCGAGCCGTACAGCTTGGTCGCGTGCTTGGAGTAAGCGAAGGCTCTCCTGCGCATCATCTCGCCCTTCCACATGGACACCGTGAGCAGCGCGGACAGCAGCACGCCGCCCAGCGTCAGCAGGCACAGCCCCGCGATCACGCACCGGTCCAGATGCGCGCCCACCCGGGCTTTCTCCCGCTCCAGACGCTCCATCTCGCGCGCGGAAACGGTGTCCGGGTCCACGCGCACGTCCCTGGGGACCGTGTACGTTATGGCGACCAGAGAGATTCCGGTCACCAGGCACGTGACCGCGATGATGAAGCCGTAATCCACGGACTTCCCCGCGCCGTCGGAGGAGGAGAGGTCGTCATCGGACAGCAAGTAAAGTTCCGGGATGTCCTCCTCTTCCTCTTCTTCTTCCTCTTCCTCCTCCTCCTCCTCCTCCAGCTCACTGGAGGAGCTGTGAGGCGGCGGACGGGCGCGCGGGTCAGATCCGATCAGCTGATCATCCTCAGCATCTTCCTCCCGCCTGCAGGTGAACGTTGTCTCCGTCTCCTCCTCCTCCGCGCGCGCGGCTCCCTGGGTCTCTGTCCGCGTTGCTGAAGCCCCCCCTCCGGCGGGATGAGGCGAGTCTCCGCCGCCGGAGCCGCTTTTTAAGGCACGTGCGCGCTCTGTCCCGCCGGTGTGATCACAGTGCAGCAGTTCCAGGTCAGCCATCGGGCTGCGCTGCGCGCGCTAAGCCCATGCGTCCCGCTCTGCCAGGGAAGCAAAGAGGAGAAGGTTCTGCAACTCTCATGCGATGCCCAGCAACTTCTCTGCGTGCGCGCGTGAGAAACGCTCCCTCTCCTCCAATCAGCGCACGTTAAATCACTATTACCGCAAAACTAGAGATAATTAACGCAATTCCTCCCGGATTCACACTCACTGTGGCTCTTTCCCGCTTCTGGAGGCTCGTGCATCCTTTCCCGGCGCAGCCGGTGACCATGCGAGGCGGTGAGGGACGCGATCCCGCGCAGGCTTCTGGTAAGCGGTCCTGCAGCGCGCGCTCTGCTCTGCGGACTTCCTACCGTCTGATTCCGCTCCGGCCAGTTAGAGCGAAATGCGTGCGGACCCCTCCCACAGACCGCCTTATCGTTCTTCTTATGGAGCGACCTGAGCGCGCGCAGGCGAGAGGCAGCAGCCTGGCTCTGTGAGCACGTGACGATGCTTTCTCAGAAGAAACTCGGTTATTCCGGCTGATCCTGAGGGAAGAGCATCCAGCCAAGTTCTATTGGTCCTGTCTGGAAATCTACTGGAGGGGGGGGGGGGGGGCTCCTGGTTTTCACTCTTCTTGCTTTTTTAAATATTATTTTTAAAGTTAGTTACTTAAAATCAGGTGAGGTGTTTTATGTGTCATCAGGGATATTTCATGTAGATGTTGAACAGAAGTGGTCCCAAGATGGAGCCTTGGGGAACGCCGCAGGTTGTTTTTTTTTTGTTGGTTTTATAGTTATATATTAATAATTATATTTGTTTACAATAACATTCTGACACCTTATGCCGGTGGAAACGCAGAAACATGCATCGTGTCCCAAACGGAGCCGGAGCCACTGAAATGTGGCTTCAGCAGCAGCAGGACCCGGTTCAACCCGCACAGCCGGAGTCCTGCTGCTGAACACGTCCATCCTCTCTGATCCAGCAGGACGATGCATCATGTCACACAGCTCACATCATCTTCAACATGGGGTCAAGCCAAAAATGGACACCAACACAGCTATTTTTCACATCAACATCAGTTTGTCCCAAAAGCAGCTGAAACATGGACTCATCTGACAACAAGACATGTCCACCGTCTTTCCGTCCATCTGTTATGTGAAATTCTCTGGGAGGTCCGCTGAGGATCGGCACACACTCACATCACAACCAGACTGCTAGAATAACCACATTCCCTGCAGATTAAAGCAATGCAAGCATCAAATACAGGTAAAACTGCTAGAATAGGTATATATATCGCATTCGTTCTTAACCCGCAGCAGACTCTGCTGAAAGAGGGGAAATCCCCTTCTCCTTGTGGGAGAAAGGTTCGTGTGTTACCCCACGCTCTAAGGCGAAACTTCCCTTCACATCGTTTGAATGATGGATCTCTTTCCCATGGACTCGGTTTTGTAAACATGTTGGCAAAACCGTGTGTGACTCTCCGGCAGTTACAACATAAGTGATAAGCGTGGCAGTGTGGTGTGAGGAACCTGGTAGCGTGAGAGCGCTCACACAGCTGTAAGGGTGCGGTGTGAGAACCTGGTGCTGAGAAACCTGGTCACATAGAATATTAGAAAGTAGGTATATTACACAACTGAGGGAAGACAGGACATGTATTTATTATTTCCCTTACACCATCGAAGACCAGCCATAAATGTATATATTTCCTGATTTAATCCAGTTTGGACCAAAGTGGTCCAATCTTTGCTTGGAAAGACTAAACCTTTGATGGAAGCTGCTTTTGTACCCAACCCTGACGCCATCACCAGTTAATCTGCTGGTAGGAGAACCTCCAGTTTCTGGAAACATAAATATGGATAAATGCCGGTGTTTGCTGAGATGTAACATGATTTATGGGTTATTGATTACTAAATTGACTGAATTTTTATGCTGAATCTCTTTTTAATGCCGATTGTTTGAGTCCAGGACTCCCTGAGGAGCCCGAGGTTCAAACTCTCTGGAACACCAGATTTATGGGAACATTAAAACGTCCTGTGGAGGTTTATGTGCAGATCTAAAGCCTTTCATGTCTCCGGCAGCAACTTTTCATTAAAAATGTGTGGGAAGTTTCTGTTTAAAGCAAAAAAAAAAAAAAACTTCATTTAGAAGAACTTGTTTCTCATATTCAGCTTGTTTGGCCTGATCCAGGCTGCCTGCATCTCACCGCTTCCAGAATTTATGCTGAGCTGCTTCCTCCTGACGATCATTCATTCATTCATTCATTCATCAACACATGCAGTTAGGAAAAGAGTTTCTTAAATTCTGAAATAGGACAAAATCTGCATGAATGAGACTAAAAAGACACTGTCACGTCTGGTGGGACTAATGAGTGGACCCAGAAGCAGAGGCCAAGAGCTGAAGAAGAAATAACAGGTTATTGAATAAACGGGTTTGGAGTTGGCTTGCTGTCCAGGTCCTGGTTCTCACTGAAGAGAGGGAGATGTTGATTAGTTGGGGAATCCAAGATGATGTTGACCAGAAATGTGAGCAGAGTTTGCAGGCTTACTGTGATCAGTTGATGTATGAAAAGGTGGAGGGGGAAGGCTATGGTTCCTGCTGAGGCTGATGTTATTTCCATGGGCAGGGTGAGCAGGCAGGCAAGTGGGTTCGTGGTGAGGTCCAGAGCATGAGATGACAAGACTTGAGTTCTGTGAATCCAGGATAAACAAGATGGTTAAAAAAACAGGACTTGGTCAGAACCTTCAAAGAAGGAAATACAAGATCACTGTGAGGCCTGAGTTACCACTTGAGGAGAGAGATAATCTGGCGAAGACTGGAGCTCTTGCAGGTCCTTAAGTAGCAGAGAACAACGAGCTGCAGCTGTGACTGAGTCTCCGCCCTGAGCTCCCAGGCAACCTGCTCCGCCCCACCTAAAACAGCCAGAACCATGACAGACTCATTATTTGCAGCAGCATTTATCTGTTAGATGTTCACATCTGGAAGAAAAGGGAGATTATTTTCCATTTTAAAACTCCTACTCGACCCAGTTTTTCTTCATGCAGCCAGAAGAAAACTTGACTCTGATCTATTTCTCCTGTCAGCTCTCCGTTCGTCAACGCCGGCAGCTTTTAAGGAGCAAATAAGTTTCAGCAGAATTTAAGGAGGAAGAAGACGCATCTGTAGGTTGAGTTTAAATAAAGTTTTTAAAATATGAGCCCGGTCTTTGCAGTGATACTGATCTGCTAGAAAGCTCCAGTGGAACATAAAGATGCTGCTGCAGGTAGCAAATGTGAGGTTAAAGAGCCGCTCTGTTCTCTGCCTTTCATCCTGCTAGTAGATGACTGATCGTTTACAGCTTTAAGGATCAGACCTGATGGTTGAACCACACGGCACAGAGACGATAACTTCATCTGCAGATTGGAAAATACCTGACTCTGTTCTTCTGATACCAGATCAGTCCCTCACTCTTTGTTAATAAAACTCTTGTTCACACAAAGAGACGGCAACATGAAGTACTTCATTATGAAAACATAAGGACAAAAAAAACATCTTTACGCATCAAGTCCTCCAGATAAAACCCACAGGTCCAATAAATGCTCACACATTCACCACAAACAAGCATAAAATGATGTTCTGTGAAAGCGCTGTCCTAAACCTCACCGACCGTACAGGAAACTAAACCACTAGAAAGATAAAAAGATGTTAAAAAGGAAATCAAATTTAATGAAATTGTTTTTTTTAAAGGAAAAAGGAAATAAAAAGATAAGATAACATTAGAAATTGGTTCATTAGAAATAGGATTTGTTTTCTAGTTCCAGATATGTGCGATTTAATGTTTCCTGCTTTTTAAAACTTATTCAAGAAATCTGAGGTTATTCATGTTTTCTAAAAGGATTATTATGTCCTCCTTTGTCTACAGCAAAGGGATAAATCGTGAGTTTTATGCAATTATTTATAGTCTGGCCCACTTGCAACTGACTTGTGCAGCAAATGGCCCCTGAACTAAAATGACGGCCCTGTTTCAAATAGACATGAACCAGAAGACAAAACTAATACCAGTAAAAAATGTAGCTCCTTGTTCTGATTTAATCTGCACCTCCAAACACTGAGGTCACTGCTGGTTTAAACGGAAACCAACAGAGGAAAACGTGAGGCAGCCTAGTGGATGAATGAAAGCATCATGCAGCTCCTCCACACATTATTATCCTGATAACCTCACAGTCACATCCCTACAAGCCACCTAAAACTTCCCTTTTCCAGAATGAATTAGGAAAACACATCAAATTAAAATGGACTTTCATCGGCTTCAGATTAACGTATGAATGAATTATGCTGCATCACATCTTCACAAACCAGTTTAAAAAAAGAGAGTTTTCAGAAAAACTGCAACAAAACTCATGTTTGTACCAGATCACAGTGAGGCTCCAGTGGGATACATGTAATATGCAGCAGACATGCGTTTATTTATGGGCTGCACCTGCGTTACTCTGATATTTCATGTCCGAAGGTTGGCTCTGAACTCATCAGGATTCACGGTGCTGCAGGAGGAAGGTGTTCGAAGCATGTGGGCTGTGAAGGAGGATGGAAAGTGCCTGCAGAAACAGCTTTGCTCATCGCCCACATCGGTACAACCACATCTCCTGAAACCGCCCGGAGACCAGAACAACCCTGCTGTCCTGTAAACACGGCAGCCTGAAAACTCCTGCAGCCTTCTGAACGGAAACATCCAGACATAAACTGGTAGAATTTACTTTATCGCTGCTTCTTACTGAAGCATCAGAGTCTGGATTCATGAGAAAGATGATGGGATGATAAATCTCATGATAAGAAGCCCAAAGACCAAAGAATTGATCTCGTCTTCATGTGAAGCATGAAACCGTTTTCAGGGAAAACGTCCAGCAAGAAAAACTGGAGCAACGTTCCTGTAAAAAGCGTCAGAGCAGGACGTTTTCCAACCAGGACCAGAGAGAAAGGCCCGGTGTGAAGCCTGTGCTGCAGTTCCCCCCTCCTCCACTAGGGGCAGCGGTTGGGGGAGGGGTGCTGCTTCATTAGTGCCAAACACACCAAGATGTACCATCATGTTTGCATTTTTATTTTTCTTGTTTCTTGGAAAGTGAATTTGGTTGGGAACCGGAAGTTAATCCCTGTCCTGTTCCACTCTGCTGTGTGC
Source organism: Craterocephalus fluviatilis (assembly GCA_037177075.1). NCBI lineage: Eukaryota > Metazoa > Chordata > Actinopteri > Atheriniformes > Atherinidae > Craterocephalus > Craterocephalus fluviatilis. Next base: position 1,947 of record JBAMHT010092732.1, on the reverse strand, counting down.
TTCTTCGGGTTTTTATGAAGCGCATCTCCCCAGCAGCAAACAAACTCATCTGAGCACCAGTGACAGTCAGCAGTGAGTAAGTACAGCCAAACCGTCCCGTCAGAGGAAAACCAGCAAACACTTCCTCCACAGCGCTGCCACTCCGTTGTTTATGATCCAAAGTGATTTGTCATCCCCTCCAGAGATGCTCCCGACCAGCCGGCCGGTTTTATTTACGCCATCCGATCCGGTGGAGTGTGGCATTTTCCTCTGAGCGAGCTGCTGCCAAGAAGCCAGGCTAAGAATAGCCGCTGGGAAGAGGCGAAGACGCCGGTCCGAGGTTAGGCCGGGACACGTGGAAACGGGAGGGAGTCAGGCCGGGAGCAGGACCGGATGCACGCGCGCAAATCACGTTTGCATGCCGCTCGGACTCTCAGAAAGCAGCTGAGCCGGCGCTGATTTACAGCTTAGCTGCTCCCGCTCAGCACTTCCTGGAGGAGAATTCGGATGAGGTTTAGGTAAATATAGACGTAGAAAAACATCAAATAAGCATTTTCCTTTCAGATCAAATGTGCAGCTCAACTCCAGGAGGCAGAGACGGACTGGTCCGGAAACAAACCTGCGCATGTGCTGGCTTTTCTCTGCTCCCAGGTTGGCTGAGCAGCATTTTCATTTGTGTCCAGCTCTGTAGATGTGAGAATAATCCCGTTTCTGAGCCAGAGGGCTGTGAAATTAAACTGTGTGCCGTGGCTAAAGTAACCTGTCATGTTTAAATCTGGATTGGGATCCAAATTCTGAATGCAGACAGGAAGTAGAAAAAGGGTATAAACTTACAGAATGAGGAGCGCTCCAGCTGTTGATGCAACACACCTGAATCTAATGAGTCTCTGCACAGCTGAGGAACATGCACACGAGGAAATTAAATCTTTATTATTTAGAACGGATGCATCTAAAGGCTGCAGCTTTTAGGCAGGACATGGAAAACAGGCTGGGAGGAGAATAAATGGTGGCTGGCAGGGAGGGAAGTAATGAGGAATGTGTGTCAGGTGTGCAGCCATCAGCTGAGGTGAGTGAAGGTGACAGGAAGTAAAAATAAACACAATCACAGGGGTATTTTCTGGCTTCCTCCGAGGCTGCAGACCTTAAAGGTGCAGCAGAACCAGAAGTCAACGACAGAAGAATGTGAAGTTATTAAAAATGTATATCTACTGGTCCTGGGTCCACATTGCAGGTTGGAGAACAATCGTCTCATAAGATGCTGGGATTTATTGTTGCATGGTTTTTAAATATTTTTGGTTAAAAAATGTGGGGTTTTTTTGTATTTAAAAACAAAGAAAACAAAATCGAATTTCAGAGAAGTAGCAAAAATTCATTTTTTTAAACAAAAAAATCTACTTAAAAATTGTGAAACAAAAAATGACTGTATCTATATAAATGGATTTTTTACTCCCACCCCTGCTGGTTAATGGTTTTCTTCTGGCTGTACCGCTACTTGAGTTCATGTCGAAATGTTCTTACTTTTACTATTAAACATAGCCTAGAGCTCTACTGTTGTTTTTCTTTTCTTTTCCTTCCTGCAGGATGATGGCTCCCCATCATGCCTTATATCACATACTTTTTCATTCTCCTTTGTCTCATGCTGCTTGGTCGTTAGCATAAAGTGCCTGTGGGTGCATGTTCCTGCAGATCTGGCTGTTAACAGTCTGCTGCTTATTTTCATGCATCACTGCAAAGCCTTGCAGAGGAGGACGAGTGAGCTGAGCTGCATCCACCTCCTTCACGCTTATGTTGCAAAAACAAAGGAACATCAAGCAGGAGTCAGTGCTTCACGCATCATTTTATCCTTTATTTCTTAACTATAATTATTCTTTCTCAATAAAATATTTCATCCTGCCTGTTTTGCTCTTGGAGGGGGGGGGGGGGGGGGGGGGGGGGGGGGGGGGGGGGGGGGGGGGGGGGGGGGGGGGG
>JBAMHT010092712.1:0-10914 GCA_037177075.1 Craterocephalus fluviatilis | reverse complement strand
CAGGTAAATCTTGGTTGGATGCGTTAAGCATTATCCATTTTTTCCAAAGAACCCCTTCTGATGCCCCAACCTTTGCAGAGCCACCTTTAACTTTTGATTACTGTGGATATTCATATAATTGATGTTAAAGTAACGTAAGATTATTCAAATGATGAATTAGCCAAAAATCCAGCTAGACCATCTAAAGGCTATAGCATAAAGCTGTTTATGTACAAATAATACGAGATTAAATCATTATTGTTTAGGTGCTTTTGGCTGTTCTGCCCGTGTAAAAGACTTTTTGCATATGTCGTATTTCCCTGTTCTTTTTGAAATGGTAAAATTAACAAAAGTCAATAAAGAAATTATGACAATTTTGAGATCAACCACTGTGAAAATGTGAATCCCAAGTCAATAACAGCTTCATATATGTCACTGTTGGGCAACTAAAACTTCACTCACTTTTAAAGATTGATAAGCATCACTCAGGAAAATGAACCTGAAAATGGCCCTTGGTTTTATAATTTCATATTGACATTGGCCATTAGAAACTCTTGATTTTGTTTCTAGTTGCTCCCTGGTGAGCTGTTTTAATGTCTCAGCAGTTGAGCGACCTCCTCTCTCATAACCTGAGAATAAATCTCCTGAACTCTTAATGAAAAAACTTCTATAAAAAACAAAACAATTCTGAAACACCTTTTAAAAAACATTTTCCCTGATCCCCTTGCAAGTATGTCATCACAAATGGTTTGTTGGCACATTTCTTACATATGATGTCTTTACACAGAGACTTTGACCCCTCCACTCCTTTCTGCAGGATTTCTTGAGATGAGAGATCATTTTATTGCAGCATCATTGCATTGCTTCAGGATAAATTTACCTTTGGACTTGTGACTAACTTGTTTGCAACACTTTTGTGTAACATGACCAACAAATTGCTTCTTTTAAAAGACATTTATCCTGATGCAAGAAAACTCATCTAATTTTGCTGGCTATGCCACATTTCCCCCTAAGAGAGTGGAAGAGCGGGTCAACTGCTTTCTGCAAACTGGTTCTGCTTGCATGTTCACTTTATGTTACACAAGTACTACACGCCACGCAAACAATGTTTCACTTTCTCAAATTGAAAAAGGTCAAACCTTTACATCAGAGAGAAAAAGCCTGATCTCTAATGATCGTTGGCCTTATGAATGAAGATACTTTTATACATTTAATATTTTATATGCTTCATGATCTCAGCACTAAAATAACTTATTTTCAGTTTATTCTGCAGAAAAAAACAAACACTTTGTTACTTTACATAAAAGTAGTGTGCAAACAGTTTCATCCATGTTTTACAAAGGGTTTTTGAGATCACAAAAAAATCATTTACCACAGAAAATGATGTTTGTTGAGCTCATTAAAAATTTTTTATCGTAAAGTGATAAGTTTGGTGTTTATTATGCTTCATTTTTCAGCCAATTTCATGGTAAAGATGTATTTCTTTAGACTGCCCTCTCCTGGCAGAAAATTGCAACAGTAAGCAATCCTCTACTTTTTTTCTCCTCAAATACATACAATTTTTTAAAACGTAGCTTTTCTTTGTTGCAGAAATGATGATGCTCAGCTAATAAGACAAGTCAAAAGTCTGTTCAACCACAATAAGTATCCATGTCCTTTTCCTGAATTATAAGAAGGTTGTTCATAACCAATGGTTAATATTTCACAACAACAGGAACCCAGTAGGCCTACCAACATTATTTTTATATTTTTTCTCATTCTAAACCGTCTCAAAACTAGAGAAAGTTCAGGAAAACATGAGTAGATCTTCATATTATAACTGGAACCTACAATGAATCTATTTGACTCAAATAGCCACATTGATCTGTGAAACACGCACAAAAAAATCTAAATTCAAATAAAATTCTCTAAAAACATCCTGCACTTGAAACCCAATGCACATGGATACAAAGAACAAACCAAAAACCACTCTTGACAGTGCAGGAACTCCAAGGAGAAATTATCAATAGTTATTTCCATGAGGGAAAAATATCAATTCCCTTTTGGTCCTAACCATATGTTCTTTATTACTGTGGGGAAGAGATTGGTACCTCTTTGCTTTGAAGATAAAGACCCAGTGGTCACCCAGCCATCCAAGTGGCCCCAGACTACCTCCACTCCTGGATCCATGTGATGACTGGCAAATTATGTAAAAACACTAGTTTAACTCAAATCAACCATTTCAGCCTTCCAGCACTTGTCTTGTGTACAATCTGAGTCATTAAAAACTATTGTTTAGAAAAACACAGCGTCATTAAGGCTCAATATTAATAACTGGACCGGACACGAAATTTCGTTGCAGGCCAGTTTATTATATTGACAATACCGTTGCCCGGTTGAAACCGGAAAAAGTGAAAGCCAAAAAAAAGGGGGGATTGACAGAAGAAGGCTAGAGGGCAGTATAACACAACACAAGATAACCACGTACTTGTACAGGCTCAGTGGTAATCATTCTCTTCATCTCATTCTTACAATTTCATAACAAAAGATCATTTGCCTTATAAATTAAATGTTTAATATGACACCCTGTAAAAGGAATCAGCCGATACGTGTTGGTGTAGTCTTAGATGATTTTTCTATTTCTATTGAAGGTCTTTTACCTTTTAACCACTCTGAGTGCTTCGACCTGGATGTTATTTTTATTTTATTTATTTTTACAATTTCTTTTAATTAAACCTTTTTCTTGTATCATAGTTTTAATTTTTAATTTGATACGACCATGTCCGGGGACATGGGGATCGAACCAGCAACCTTCTTGCTGTGAGCTAAGTGCTAACCACTACGCCACCATGCAGCATGATCTATGTAATAAAATACCTTCTTTTCATTTTATTCTGAAGAAAAAATAAAATTTTATTGCTTTATATAAGTGTTGTGCAATACGTTTATCCATGTTTTGGAATAGGTCTATAAGATCACAAAATATCTATTACCACATACCGCAAGACGGCTAGACGCAGACAAACTGGCTATTGCCAGAACGGAGTTTGACACTATGGAACGCCTGGGGATAGTCTTCAACTCCAACAGCTTCGGTCTTCAACCCTCCATATGGTCCCCAAGCCATGTGGCGGATGGCGCGGTGACTGCTGACAGCTTAATGATGCCACTGTACCAGACTGCCACCCCGTCCCACACATTCAGGACTTTTCAGCTCACCTGGCCGGTAAAATAATTATTTCCAAAGTGGATCTGGTCCGAGGTTATTACCAGGTGCCAGTGCACCCATCAGATGTGTCAAAGACAGCGGTGATCACCCCATTGGGGCTCTTTGAATTTCTATGGATGCCATTTGGACTCAAAATGCAGCTCAGTCTTTCAAGCGGCTCATGGACTCAGTCCTGCAGGACCTGCCTTTTCTTTTCGTTCACCTGGATGACATCCTGGTGGCGATCCAAGGTTCAAGCAGTGCTGGATTTCCCTCAGCCACGCACGGTGCGGTCCCTTCAAGAGTTCTTAGGGATGGTGAATTTTAATCAACATTTTGTCCCTAAGGCCGTGGGAATCATGCAACCCTTGTATGATGCTCTTTAGGGCAGGTCCCCCAAGCAGCCCGTGGACGGGTCAGCACCACAGGTCGCAGCTTTCGCTGGTGCCAAAGCCGCCCTCGCCAAGGCTGCCATGCTGGCCCCCCCTGCACCTGGAGCACGTATTGCGATTAATACAGATGCTTCTGACTTTGCTGTGGGTGTGGTGCATAAAGAGTGGGTGTGTCACAAGGTGAAAAAGCAGAAACTGGACTGTGTCCAACTAGCTTGCTTTTAGCATGGTTTTAGTGTGTTTCTATTCGTTTTATTGGCATGTTTTTGTTTTTACTCCAAGCTAGTGGGATTTTTAATGAACTGATTGGCAGCACCTGCGGAAAGACTCCTCCCCTGCTAATTAGGAACACCTTTTTAAGCCGGTGTTGCAGGTCTGCCGCCCGCCAGCAACGCCAACTTTCTTACATCTCAGAGTTCACCACAGACAACCGCCATGTTGCTGGTAAGTCAACATGGTGGCAGACTGCCTGTCTCGTGCCTCGGTTGGGGCCATTCACCTGGGTCTAGATTACGCCAGTATGGCCATGGACCAGGTTAGTGCTCTAAGGTGCACCGCCACATTAAAGCGCAGCTGGAACATTTCCCGGTGCCGGTTTGACCACGTCAACGTTGATTTGGTCGGGCCCCTGCCTTCTTCAACCGGTTTCACTTACCTTTTTACCATGGTGGATAGGACGAAGCTGTTGCTGGCCAGAAGCTGCATCAACTGTAAAGATGACACTGACTATTATTGGGATGTAGGCGGCCAGGTTCGGCACCCCATCTGACTTCTCCTCTGACTGGGGCTCTCAATTTACTTCTGAGCTCTGGCCAGCCATCGCACCACGTCCTACCATCCCCAAGCTAATGTGCTGTGCAAGCATTTCCACTGCTCCATTAAGGCAGCTCTCCGCACCAGCCTTAAGGACAGTAGTTGGGTGGACAGACTCCTATGGGTTATGTTGGGGCTCCGGACAGCCCCAAAGGAGGACTTGCAGGCCTCTTCTGCAGAGCTGGTTTATGGTCAGCCTCTGCGTACCCAGGCGATTTTTTTCCCTGATGTTAACTCACCTTGGTCCACAGCCCGAGCACACAGCACTCTGATCTCCTGGAAAAGGCCTGCTCCTTTCTGCCCGTGACGATTTCCCAATATGGTTGCTCCAGGCCCTACACCCCGGAGGACCTCCAGTCTGCCCGCTTTGCGTTTCTGCGCCATGACGCACAACGAGGACCACTGCAGAGAGCAGAGACCTTATGACGGACCGTTCTGGAATCTGGGCCCATGCATTACAAGGTTGACCTCGGCAGCAGGGAGGATATTGTTTCAGTGGACTGCATCAAACCAGCTCGTTTGGACTCCAATGTTCCAGTGGATCTGGCATAGCCACCCAAACATGGTTGTCCCCCTGCATCCTCTGGTACTCCAAAGTTCACCCTTTCCCAGCCTGTCAATTCTTCACCTGGCATCCGGAGTCACAGTGGGTTCCTTATTCGGACCCCCTTCGTTGATGTTTTTCTGTTTAGATTTGGTGAATTCTGGGGGGATGTGTGTAGTGGACCATATGGGCAAACATAATTAATCAAGGACAGTTATATTTCTTGTAAACCGAGGTCCCATTAGATGGCAGTGAAAACTGCCTTTAATGGGTTCTATGGTTGTTGTAGCAACAGTAGTTGCTGCAATGGTTGATGTTTTTAATGTTTTTGTCAACGGTTGTCAGAATAAACCGTCAGTTTAATAAACGACACGCAGTTGTGTTGTTGCAAGGAAATTGATGCCTTTCCGTTTCTTTTACAATGTCCTCAATGCTCAGCTAAAGAGACAAGTCATACAGAAAACGAGTTTATTTAATATACAGCAGGATCTTGTTGTCTTACATAACATACAGATGTCTCCATGCATTCAACATTGAAACATGGTCTTCACTGTTTTCAAATCTACTTGTGTAACTATAATGGTACAGATTGAATCATCAGATTTATACTTTTTTTCATTGTTGATTATCATTGTTTCACAGACACAATCTAAAGACATTGCTCTTAGTGTCCCGCCCACTAAATTTCACATGCTCCATATGCTCGCATTAAAGTCGCATTAGCCAGGCTAGTGAATGCTACTTTTTTACATTAAGTCTTGAGGACCACAAGAAAGACACTTAAACATGCACCTGGACTTCAAATTCCTGACACTTAAGTTTAATCAAGCATCTAAGAACAAATTAAATCCCTCGCAGTTTCCGTGTGTGCCCATATGCAGTGGTGCCCAACCTTTTTCTTTCAGGACCCCTTTCAGGTAAATACTAAAAAGTCATGGACCACCTGGCCCATCCCTGAAAGCATTTTAGTTTTTTTTGCTTTCATTAGTGAGATTCTCACCATAAATCCTGTATTCTGGCTGACTCCCATACTTTGCCAAAGCCATAAACTAACGACACACTGTCTTACTTTTTTTTCTTTAAAATAGAGACAAAATATCATGTGTGGCGTTTCTCTGACAGATTTTATTAATTAAATGTTGCAGGAAAAATCCAGGTTACCAGGATGGACATGAAGTTATACACCTGCTTCAATTCAATTCAATTCGACTTTATTTGTATAGCGCCAATTCATAACAAAGTCATCTCAAGTCGCTTCACTGACAAAGAGAAGGGAGATACGAGCCAATTGATAACAAAATAGCCTATGTAAGGAAACCAACAGACTGCATCGAAAAGAGTCTTTGATCAATCCCCTTCTGAGCTGCTTCGTTTCAATATTATATTATCGCCTGTGGAACGTCCTGCTGGAGGCCCTCAGGGCTGCAGAGACTGTGGATGTTTTTAAAAAGAGGCTCAAAAATCTTTTTAGCTTAGCTTTTAATTGAATTTTATCTCTATTTCTTTGTTTAGCAATATTATTACTCTTATTTACTTATTTATTCAGTTATCTATTTTTATCATTCATTTATTTATTTATTTGATCTTTTTTATTATTATTTTGTGTCTCTGTCCTTAACTTCTTTTTGTAATGTACTCTAATGGAGGTACATATTACTTGTGTTTTAATTTATGGATCATATCATTACTTTCTAGTTCATTTATAGTAATTTATTTAGTTTATCCTTTGTCAAATTTTTTTTATCTTTTAGTCTTTTTAAGTCTCTAGCTCCAGTGTTTCCCCATGGGGATCCTCCACATCGGGAGCGGCCTCTCTGGTCTGCGGGGATGTCGCTGTGGGGGTGGTCCTGGTTGGGGTATCTGGCCGGGCCCTGACTGCAGTCCTGTGGCTGTGGTCGGGGCCCTGTCCTGCCCTGATCTTGGTGGCTCCTGTGGCGATGACCTCTGTGGTCACTGGTGGGGCGGCTCCCGGTGCGGACGGATCCCCAAGGTTTCCTCACAGCGGTGTCGAGCCATTTGTCTTTTTTGTATTTAGCTTAGCTTGTTACACAATTGTTTCAGTTAAAGAGAAGAGACACTAGAGGACAGTTTATTCTTATGAAAGAGGCTTGATGATTTTCTGTGTGCGTGTGTGTCGTATGTATGATGATAAATGATGTTTACCTTCTACTGGGAATAAAACATGTTGTTTACGTTTTACTGGGAATAAAATATGTTGTTTATGTTCTACTGGGAATAAAATATGTTGTTTATGTTCTACTGGGAATAAAATATGGTACGATGAGATCTTCATTACATTCTGTTTTTATTTACATTTTACTTTTGGTGGAATTTTGTTATTATAATTGTAATAACACCATTACTTGGGCAGCTGTCCATGACAGCTGCCCAAGAAAAGGAGAGACTGACCTGAAAAAGTCTGAGTCAAACTAGCACCATCTATTATTTAAGCTTGAAGTCCATGAACGCTGCTCAGTCACCTACAATCATGACGGTTCCAGACTTCCATAGCAGCACTTGGGATGTCAATCAAGTCCAGATGAATTGATGAAGTCTATTAATCAAATAAATGACACAAAAAGTTCTTCTCATCAGTGGACCAAACACTGTTGACAGAACTGTACATGTATTTTTACTGGAAACATCCATGTTAGCAATCCATGGTAAGATTTTTCCTCCTGTGGGGACGTGTAGGCCTTGGTGTTTATTTGGATCTGTAGTGCTCGGTTTCAAGTTGGAGTGCTGCCTTTAATGTGAGGTAAATGCAAAGAAAGAATCTCTAAACTCAGATCAATAAAATTATTTATTAGCTCAAAATGTTTGTTTTTAGTGACTTTGCTTTTTAGCTCGTGTTTAAAATCATAGCACAGAAGAGCTGGTGGGAATTTATAAATCCATGCTCATGCTCGGTCACCTCTATACCTGATGAGACCATCAGCTGCCTTGTAATTTCCACATTGGCTCAAACTAATTAAATCAACTGCAAATTTGAAGGTTATGATCTATGTTTAATCCTAAAATTAAAAGAAATTACACTACATACTACATTATGTGATGGACCAAAGCACCGCATTGTTGAGTCATAGGCTCAGAAAAAATACAGGATGAGAAAAACAATGCAGGTGCTGCATTCATGCAGTTACTGAGTGTGCCATGATGTCTTCTTTTACTAGGGAGGGACTTCTACATGCTCAGCTTCTGTGATGTTGCTGGTGCTCTCAACCTGGCTGGAGTTTGGGTTTTCAGACTTAGGTGAACTTTCAGCTAAATTAGCGCAACATCAGCTCTGACGGCTGTAAGTCTAGACTGTAAGTCTACGGGCCACTACATGTTGTCATTCCACCTCCACCTGACCCACAGCATGTGATGCCAAAGTGCTTTTGCTGAACAGCACAGACCAGCAGGGTGCCAAGGATGAAAGTGGTGCAAGGTCCAAGGAGCAGCCTGGACGCCCAGACCACCTGACTAGTTCCAGCCCACACAGATTCCCCACTTGATGACGTGGTTCAGAAGTTTTTGCTCACACGTTGCATGTTCCACCAGCCGGTCATGTCTCCTCTGTGGTGCAATGCTGGCTAGTTTAGTTTTTGAAGCTGTCATATCGAAAAAAGTCATCCAGTTTCAGCAACAGAGAATTAATTTGATATGGTTTTATCATACTTTCAAATGCACAAAAAGCACAGGCACCTTTCTTATGCTAAAATGTACTTGTACAATGTTCATGTCTCAACTGTCTACAGATATGAAATCCCCTATTTACAGTCTTACTTGAACTTTTATTTGCATAAGAGAAGGAGGGGTCGTTATCCTTGTTATATGCAGGCTTCAACAAGAGGGTAAAAACCTATATAAAAAAAATTCATAAACCTAATTTTAGTAATGCTGTAGCCTCTAAATTCTATTTTAAGCAGAGCCAAAAGTGCTTTGAAGAAGTGCCAAGAAGACACTTTGAAAACTTCCTGTGTGGGTTTAAGTCAACACCCTGTGAAGCCAAAACCAAAGCTTTTATTTCGGCCATGCAGAACACAAATTTCAGTATTAAAACATTTGATGTAAAATTCAGAGCCCGAAGTAAATATCAAGGATTTTAAGGCTAAGTGGAGGAAAATCTTTAGTGTGGTAATTAGTACAACTCTTTCAAGTTATCCCATTTCTGCCATCATTTAGAGTAATTAAATATACAAGGGAGTTTGATATCAAACACCAACATTAAAACATGTCAGTTTGTTAAACACACTTAACTATTTTCGTTTCTAGGGGACTATTTAATGCAGGCTTCAGTGTAATCATTTAAACCAAAGTCGTTATTGCTCCATGTCTACATGACAGCATCACACAGTTGCTGCATCCACGATGAGAATCTCCCGTTCCACCACATCCCAAAGGTGGAATACCAGACTGAGACATGGAGACTGTGGAGGCCGTTGGAGTCCAGGAACTGCTGAAATCAGCCGAAGATAATCTGATGATCTGAGCTTTGTGGCACATTATCCTGCTGGAAGTGGCCATCATAAGATTGATTCACTGGTCATAAGGGGATGAATGTGGTCAGCAATAGGTAGATTGTAATGTGTAAACCATGTCAAGCTGCAAGGGCCCAAAGTGGGCCAATGAAATATCCCCTACACCATTACACCGGCAGCCTGACCTGTTGATCCAAGTCAGGATGGATCCATGTTTCTACCAAATTCTGAGTCTAGAATCTGAATATTGCAGCTCAAATGGAGACTCACATGACCAGGCAACATTTCTCCATCTTATATTGTCCAGTTTTTGTGAGCAGTTACTCTGGTGTACCTAATAAATTGGCCAGTGTGTCTGTATGAGAAAGTTTTGCAAGGTTTATTCTGTATTATCTGGGTGTGTCAATCACTGCTAGATAGCTGGCAGAAAGCAAACCTCCCACGTTTTCTTGTTTTCCTGCTGGGCTTCAATCACAGGGGATCCTCCATAAATGAATAAAACATCTCCATTTAATTTAGAAGGCAGTCAAAATGAGGCACTTTTCACTCTGGGCTCTCGCGTTCCATAAGCACTATGTGGTTGAATCCAGAGCTGTTAATGAAGTGTGGTAAAGTGTTGTAGAGGCAAAAATCTGCCTATTTTTACACAGTGCAAATTGAGCAATTAATTTATTTACACAAAATGAATCTGAGCGGCAGCTGCATGAATATCTAAAACATGATCTTGTGATGTAAAGATGACACATTCATGTCTAACTCGAGGAAATAAAACTGCTTTTGTGACAGAGAAACACTTCACTGGACTCTTACTAGATGTCAAATCTTTGGACATGTTGCAGTAAACAACTTGGGGTACATTTGAGTGCACGAGAAGCTACAGCTCATTATAATTCCAGGCATTTTTATAAAATGATTAATCAATTCTTGACATGATTAAATATCAAGTTCTGAGTTTTATAGTGACTGCAGCTTTGCTTTGATTTAACAGTAATGTTAACTTATCAGAAAAAGTAGGAAATATGTGTTTGATGGATTATTTCTCCCATTCAATGATACTATTTGTCAGGGTGCATGGCAGTGTGGGGAGGGGTGAAGAGGCAGGCCGGAGGTAAGCAGGATGCAAGCGGACGTATGCGATGAGGATCTGTTGCACAATAAGAGAACCCGAAGATACATAGATATAGGTACTTAATAACAAAACAGACTAATAAAACAAAAGGGAAGCAAGGGAAAGCAGGACAGATATGACAAGGATCTGACAACGAACTAAAGAAACTAAATGGTGTACAGCAGGTGTCCTTAAAGGAATACTCTGCCCTCAGAATGATGTGCCTTCATTTTGTACTCACCCTCATGCTGAATGACACTCTGGAACACTTTCTTGATGTTCATCATGTAGCCGGAGATATCGGGAGCTTTTCGTTTTGAGGAAATGTCCATAAAGTGATGTTGAACGGGTCCCGGTCAAAAAAGTCCACAAAAACTTGGCAATATTCCTCCATACTGCTCGTCCAATGTAATCCAAGGGTTCTCAGT
>JBAMHT010092709.1:0-10915 GCA_037177075.1 Craterocephalus fluviatilis | reverse complement strand
AGCCACACAGACGGTTTTTGGCTTAAAATTAAGATTTTAGCAAATATGCACTAAAATGTCAAAATAATGACTGGGACTTGTAGTTAAGACAACTAGACACCCGTTTAAACAGTTTTTCAGCAAAAAAAAGTTGATTTAGGGGTTAGTTACACTTTAAGTTTGCCAACATGGGTGCTGTTGCAGACAGGGACACGTTGTCCTCTTCAGACAGCAACTCCATCAGAAATCGAACATCAGACATAATCCGATAATGGGCCAGCGTTGTTCCAGAAGTCACTCCAACACTGAAGATGATAATTTCCAATGTGTGGACAGACACAGCCTGTATAAGTTCATGCTGAAGGACATTTTGCTGCTTCTGCTTCTGTTTTAATCCAGTTTTGCTTTGTGTCACTTTTTACTTCATTTTATTTTGTTTTATTTATTTATTTTATTTTTATTTTTCCAACTTGTAGCAAGCAGAATGATGGTGTTTGGTTGCTTTGTTGTATCGGACAGACTTTGCTTTGCCAAGAAGAGCTTTAGAAATATAAGCCCCCCCTGGATTTATTTTATTTATTTAGTTAATTTGTTTATTTCATTACTTGATTACAATTATGTTTGACATAATATTGCTGTCCTGACAAGAGGAGAAGGGAAATTAAGAAAGGAGAAGAAAGAAAGAAAAGAGAAAAAAATAAATAAACACAAAAAAGGATACATCCTCACAGCCAACTGTTGCATCCCCACAGAAACCCATCAGCACATATTTCACAGTCTGTTGTAAATAGTAAGTAAACCCCTTCAGGATGACCTACCACTTGAAAAGAACAGTTTGCGAGGTATAACAAAATCATACACACATGTACATACAGAAGGAGCCAGAAGAAACAATACCTAAGTCGCAATTAATCCTTATAGGGCACACCTGATGAAGAGCCCAGACCCAGTGCCAGCATGCAGGGGAGAGGAAATAAAAGGTGCTTTACGGTGAGTGAGGGCATACCAACGCAACCTCGTCTCTGCAAGGATCAGATGAAGACCACAGGTCCCACATCCCAGCCACCCACCAACGAGACAGACATGCATCAGAGGGAGGCCCCAGCCCAAGCCCCCCCCCCCCCGGTCTGAGGGTATAGCAACTGCAGACTCCGCCGGGCACCGGCCACCTGGCACCGGTGGACCACGGAGCCCAGGGTCCCCAAACTCTAAGCTACGTTCTAACAAGGCTAACCCGGAGATAACAGGAGATAACCAGCCAACAAATGTAGGCGGTTCAAAGACACAAAGCACTGTTAGCTGGCTTAAAAACCTTGGCTTTGCCCCTAAATAATGAAAAATCTTAGCATTAAATAACATATAAACGGAGGAGTTAGTCTGAATTTTTTTTCAGAGTTGGTCTTTTTAACATGGGGCCCAATGGGAAATTACTCTGTTTGGCAGCCAGCACCTAGCAGATGAAGAGGGAACTGCAATGTTTTGCATTTCGCATAGGTGTCACTTTTCCTCTTTTCCCGGCTCCATCTTCGTTCATGGACGTTTCAGCTTTAAAGTTCTACTGAATGATTCTGGACCAGACTGAGCTGTTTTATCTCCTAAGTTCTCCAGAAAATGCAGCAGAAGGCGACTCAAACTGTCCATGCCATGACATTGAGCTACATCAGAAAGCAACAATCTTTAGAAATAAAATCAGTATTAGCTAGTCTATGTGGGCTTCTTACTGTAACAGGGTCCAGAGTTACTTCGCAATGAATTGCACATTACTTACATTTTTTTAAATGGTGTATTATTACTTACTTTATGATGTCATAATTATTATGTATTGTTGTTACTGGAGCCCACAGAGTAAATTTCTTGCCTGTCAACTCAATTTAAGTTAATGCCTATTTAATTTGTGTACATTTTCTCATTAACAGTCAAAAACACACTGTTTTTGGTAGTTAAATAGTAAAAGGGAGAAATAAATGGGATTCTCCAAAACTATAATGGAAATAACGGAATTTGGGAAACAATAAAATTAAACTAGGTAAGAAATAAAACAGATTCTATAGGCCCTATAGTAAAAGATAGTTAAATCATATAGTAGGCTATAAATTATTTAATTTAATAATACATTTGATAGACCCTAATACTATTAAATTGGTATCGGATTGGTACTGGGTACCTGCAGATACCCAAACCATAGGTATCGGAATCGGTATCGGACAGAGATTCCTGGGAAATAGCTATCCCCTTTAAGCTAGCTGTCTCTCGTGTTGGTGTCCTATCTGCATTCATGTGGTCAGTGTCTGCATCAGATGGGAGGGAAAAAAATCAACATTTGGTCTGAAGTGAGAACAAGTCTACTGTCAAATGCATATAAATACAAGTTAACATGAAAACTATCCTAGTCATTAGACAGAAGTCCACATATACTGATGCTCCATCCTGGGGCATTGCTTGCCATTTTTTTTAAATAAAGAAACAAAGTCCCTTAGATTTTTGTGGTTTTTAAAACAAAATTTGGATGACCAAACAATATATTTGATTTTAAATTCAAAATTTCTGTACAGTGAATATTTCATCTACAATTGTTCAACATCCTCAGTTATAGCAAAATTTATAGATTCACAAGTTTCTGCCCATATGCATGTCAAATGGATGCATAAACTACAAATGTAGTGATTTGTAGCTTTTAAATCATGGCATTTGTAGAAACATCCACCAAATTATTTGGTCCAAATACCAGATCAACAGAAGTCTGAGAGTGAAAAAGGTGGAAACATCATGTGTTTGATGCGGGTGTTTTATGGTGAGGTAGTGTGTGCTGTCCTGCACTGTGTGAACATTGGACCTGTTGCTAATTCTCGTCTCATTACCCTGTAGTAAGAACCGATCCGTTCCAGGTCTAGCACCATATAGTCAGCATTTAGTTTTACAGAGAGGCAGACTGGTTAACAACTGGTTACCTGGTGAAAGTGGAATCATCTCTGGTCTCTCCTGGCCAGGACTGCTGTTCCATCTGTTGCATCGAACACATCAGTGTCTGTGGAAAATCAACAAGGTATTAATAAGAAAATGAATTGGGACAAAAAAAGGTGTTACACAATGGACAGTGAAAGAAAAAGGATTCATTAAGCTCTGAATGAGATGAATGAAAAAAAACTGCAGTTTGTATCTTTAGAATGTAACATTAGTAATAAATCATTTATCTCCTTACACATAGTAAGTTTAAAAAAAGAAATACTAAACATTGTGAAATTTATGTGTTTACATTCATATTGCACAGCAGGCACATATTAGAAAAAGACACTTTTACAGTACAATATAGTTTCTATTAGAACCTGTACAGTCAAGGGAAAGGGGAAAACATAAAAAACTAAGCAGAGAAGCAGATAACTGATCGGTCCTCGAGTTGATCAGTTTCTAGGAAATGGATCCTAGTTGTAAATATTCTGGGAAAGCTGTTAATGTTCTGCAGTGAGCTAACAACAGTAACATGAACATTGCATCAGTTACACTTGTCGCCAGAGGGGGCAGACTCCTTGAATAAATATAGAACTTGCGCAATGCCCCTTAAAATAACTTTTTGCAGCTGAAAGATAATCACCATGCAAGAATTATCCAATCAAAGGCTCTCAATCCTGTCTGCTTAGTTAAATCAGGAAGGTGACTTTTATTTAGGCCAGGGAGTGTAAACAGGTGATTTCAATTAAAATGATGAGATTCAGAGTCATAATAATGAGATTAAAAATTATAATAATTAA
Source organism: Craterocephalus fluviatilis (assembly GCA_037177075.1). Taxonomy (NCBI): domain Eukaryota; kingdom Metazoa; phylum Chordata; class Actinopteri; order Atheriniformes; family Atherinidae; genus Craterocephalus; species Craterocephalus fluviatilis. Next base: position 7,190 of record JBAMHT010092709.1, on the reverse strand, counting down.
GTTAGAATTTGAGATATAAGATATACATTTTTTTTAAGAATCCTGTCTTTAAATGTGTGGACATTGACTTGTCCTGTAATCACAACTTTTTTTGTAATAAAAGTTGTGATAATTCATCTCACAATAAGGACTTTCTTATTTTATGTGTGACAGTTTAGTCTTAAAATGTGTGAGAAACTCATAATGACTTTTATCTCACAACACTTACATCTATCTCAGAATCATGACATTTTATCTCATAACGAGGACTTCATCTCCTAACAATGACCTTTTTTTTAATAGTAGCATAGTGGTTACAGAGGTGGTCTGGAAATCCTGAGGTTGAATCCCCGCCAACACTGTTGGACCACTGTTTGAAGCCCCTTGCCCCAAACTCCATTTTCCACCCATCTGGTTGAGGCAGACAGCCGCCGTGCCTGAGCCGGGTTCTTGTTCTTCTGGAGAATTGTCCTTCCTGTTAAAAGGGAGCTTTTCCTTTACTCCATTGCATCTTTGCTGAGGATGGGATAGGACTGAAGATTCATTGCAGCCTGTTGGTTTCCTTAGCGAGGCCATTTGTTAACAGCCTGTATGTAATACTGACCAATGACAGCTGACTGGCTCAAACTGCTCAGGAAGGTTTGAGATGACGTTGTTGTGAATTACTGTTATACAAATAAAGCTGAATTGAATTGAATTGAAACTGCTTCTGAGGTCTGTAAACCTGGCAGCCCACTGTTTGGGATTAATTGAGTAAAAAAATGAATAAAAAACTTGTTTCCTAATAATTATGTTGTTTATTTCACTGATTTGACTAAATCTCAAAATTATGAGATACTTGGTCAAATTTTTAATTTTCAAACGGTGGAAAACAGGCTTCTATGATTCCTGTGTGGGGCACATAGGATGCTGTAGTCCTATAAAAACAGACTAGAGTTGGTGTATTTGTGACTAAACCTCTCTCTGGCTTAGTATAATGTATTCATGGAATTTAACTCTTTTTTTTAACTCTTTTAATGAAACAGGCCTTTTCCAGGTTGAAGCTGATGAACCACAACTTCAGCAACACATGGCATGGCACATGAGTCTGCTTCATGGTGGCCAGTCCAGCTGGTGGCTCAGGTCTCTGTTTGGACCGTGGATGTCAGGAGGGGAAACAGATTCAAGGTAACAGTCACATAGTTGGTGGAAGACGTAATGCTTGGAGATTTACATGAGCTGTAAAGCAGAATGTGTGTCGGTGTGATGGGATGGCATGATGATGTGATGTAGTCCAGGTAAGGCAGACATGTTTACTTAATGCAGTAGTGACTGGAATCCATAACACTGATTCTTCTCATCACAATTGACATTTATTGTTCAAGGGGGAAGAAAAATGAGCATCCATGTACAGAAGCCACAGCTGTTTGAAAACAAAAGCCATGTAATAATATCTGGTCTGCCTCGTGTTGCTGACTTCGCCATTTAGAAAAAAACTTCTTTGGCTTCTTTTCATAATGTTACGTTTATTTTTTATTAAAATATTTATTGGCACCACTCCGTAACAAATGGTGATATAAAGAGATATCTTTGGGCAAGGGAGACACCCAAGCCCATAAATGAATCATGTTTTGAGAGATATGGGCATTATAAAGACTTTGGATGATTTCAGGTAAATGCAGTGACATAATAGGAAGTAATATGAGGTTGAGTCATTTCTCATGATGATGAATGGACTATCCCATTTGTAACTCATGTAAACAACATCATAAGGACATTGTTGTCTTTAGATTAGGTCAGATTTAGAATGTAAATACAGCGATATGAAGCAAAATCAGTATGCAGGGGAACGGCTCATCTCATAGACCAGGTGATGGAGCGGGTCTGAGTCGATGTCCAGATGAATGATCCATGTTTTCTCTGCAGATGAAGGGAGGAAGTGTGTGTGAGCTGGTGTGAATCCAGCATCATGGACCAGTGTGAGGACAGAGGGGAGGGAGTCCCTCCCACTGAAACCAGTCAGTGTGGGGAGCATGAGAACCAGAGCACAGATCAGAGGTGAGCTGACATTTCTAACTGCCCATGTCAGAGCTCAGCGCTCTGCTCTCACCACCAAACATCTGATTGTTGTTATTCTGCAGAGCAGAACAGCAGCCAGACGTGGATGAATCCACCACCCAGTCCTCCGGTTTCATCTCAAGATGTCTGCGATGGTGTTGCACTCACTGGTAAAGTTCTGTGTCTAAAGCCTCAGTTTTGTTTCATGGTTGAAGGAAGCCCATTTTATATTACAGCAATATTCACAGGATTCACAGGAATTTAAAGAATATTCTTAAACAACATGAGTCTCTAACATTCATAGGGGAGATTTTGGAAACTTCTGGGCAAGAAGTGACAGAAAACGGGGTCCCGGTCTGACGTTACACATGTGAAGCTGCGAGGTCTTGGAGCTCTGCGTGCAAATTTTAATTTAGTTATCCCTAAAAGTGCTTAATTCAGATAAACATACCAGAAGTTTCTCTCAAATCTCTATTCTTGGCTTTGTCAGCTTATTCTTCTTAATTGGAAAAGTGACGACTTCCCTTCTTTTTTGCAGATGGATCTGTGATGTTTTTTGTTTTTTTTTAAATAGAAAAATGAGACACATTGAATGGATCTGTGACTAAGTGTGATTTGATATGGCGTCTCTGTATCACTCGTGTAGAACAGCTAACAACGCATTCTGTTTCTGTTTTCATCTCTCCTCTCATACATGTAAGTGATGGGGAAATGAGCGTTCAACATCTCTCCAGTATTTAGCCGGGCAGGCAGCTAGCAGCACAGCTTATGGTAAGTATCGGGCAACTGCTCACCTTCTAAGTTCACCCTAAAAACGTGATTTCCCCCCACACTGAAGTACTCTGCTAGTCTCAAAGTATTCACGACAATGTACTAGAGAGGAGAAATGAACCGAAGTATCTGTATTAGCTGCCAATCGCCAGGTTTTAGTATATTTTGGTGTCTGTGTCCTGCTGTCCGTGTCCAAATCTCGCGGGATTATCCCAGAATCGCGCAATAACTCGCGTCAAAACACTAAATGATAGTAATCTACAGGTAATACAGATATTTTGGTTCCTCTCTGGTACGTTTTCGGACATTTGTTGAGACTATCAGAGCACTTCAGTGTGGGAAAAAGTACGTTTTTAGGGTAAACTTACAAGGTGAGCAAATGCCTGATACTAGCCGGCTACATACTGGAGTGATCTTGAACACTCATTTCCCCATCACTGACATGTATGAGAGGAGAGATGAAAACAGACCCTAGGTTAAAAAAGAGCAAACTTCTCCTTAAAGATTTTTTCCGTTGATCTTTCAGCATCATGGACCTTTTTGGTTTTGTGTTTTGTGTCTAGGTTTTGGAGTTTACTGAGGTAAATGGAACGCACCAATAGATGGTGCAGGTCACCAGAACCTCCCAGCACCACCAGGACAATAAATTCCTCTGCTTGTCCTCCTTGTTTTCCAGCATTACACAGAAACCTGACATCCATGAACCCAAACATGCTTCCACACCTGGACCTGTGAATGCACCTGGATCTGGAGACGCCTCAGCTGATCAGACGTAAGCCGCTCACTACTGCTAGATTCCACACAATACACACATACATGTCGATGTCATAGAGAAACTTATCAATAAAAGTGTTGATCATTTTGTGCCAGAGTGTCAAAGGAAGGACGACCAAGAACATTTTAGGATTTAAGATTAGTTAAGAAGTTATTGATTAAACCCACCTGACAACCAGGGATTAATATGCTTAAGATTATATGATGACTGATTTATTTTCTTTTTTCAAATTCTAGAACACAGGTGGACGCACCTGTAAAAGAGCAGGTGCTGAAAACAGAGGGAAATCCTCCACAAGCTGTTCCAGGACAGCCGGCGGCGGGGGCGGGGGCGTGGGCGGGGCCGGCGGCGGGGGCGGGGGCTGGAGCTCCGGCTGCAGCCACTCCGGCTCCTTCAGCAGGTAGGAGTTCAGTAGGAGGAGTAGAGAAGTCAAACAAGAGGCAGACAGGAACTGCTCTTCAGCTGTCTGGTTTCATCCTGATTATTTGAGAAAACCACATCAGATAGTTGCCACAGCAACAGCAAACTTCAGGGATAAGATGAAAAGTACGAAACAGCTGTTAGCTCACATTTATACTTCTGAGGTGAATTAGTGAATTACGGTGAATTAATTAGTGGTGTGGCAGAGAAAGTGCATCAGTTTGAAGGTTTCTGACTTCATACAAGACAGTGTGCTCTTCTTTACCCGCTTACCTCAGCTAATTTAAGTCTGCATGGTTTATTTCTGAGCATTTCAGTCAGGCTGAGACCTGGACGACATCTCATGGTTCATGTCCCACTCTGGCAACATCTACAAATTTTCAGGTCACCTTCCTGTAAAGGGAAATTTTAAGAACAAAAAAAAGGAAAAGTGAACCTGTAAATAGGAATAACTCTAACATGGAGCCTCTACCTTTCTGACTGAGACACAAACAACTGTCCAATGATGTTCAGGAGAAGGAAAACAAAGCTTTTCTTCTGTTTTCCTCCTTACTGCAGAGAGCGAGCTCTCCAGGATCCGGAAGGAGTTTGTTGAGAGGGTGTCATTGGTTATCATTAAGCAGCTCCTCGATGCCCTGGAAACGGACAAAGTTTTCAATTTTTTGGAGAAAGAGGCCATCATGGAGGAGAACCCCGCCAGGGCGGACAAGGCCCGCACACTCATCGACAATGTGAGGAACAAAGGGGAGGGGGCGTGCAAGCAGATGATCAAACATCTTCAGAGAAAAGACCCTTCTCTCTCCTCTCATCTGGGCTTGTCCTCCGCTCCCTCTGCTCAGGAAGGTCAGCTGAGCATCACTCTCCTCTCATGTAAAGCCAAGTTAGCTCTGTTCAGCTGTCTGAGTTTACGTCTCTCAGAAAGAGAGACACTTAGGCAAAGGCTCATTTTTTACTTTCCTCTACAAGTTAAACAGAAATGGCTGTAAGAGCTCAGACTAAGGACACTGTTGCAGATAATCTTTTATTTATATGGAATGAGGATTAACAGGATTAAACGGCAGGTCTTATCAGCAGCTCTCTATAGATGAGCACTGATTGTTCTCTTCACATTATTGCTCCTGATTCTTTTCTAAATGTTTCTACTTTTTTTCCATTTCAGCCTCCATACCCACAAGGACAGGTAGGTTCTGGCTCGAGGTAACTCATCAAACTGTTTCATTTCAGTGGTTTTATTAGATGACTGCAATCTGTCACCTTTCTCTCATCAAATGAAGCTTCACGGGGAAGCAAGACCAAGAACGATGTCTCCAGCAAACCTGGATACCAGAAGAGACCTGGTAAGGATCGACACCTGAAAGCATGAGAAAACTTTAGCGATACAATTACGCTGCAATAACTCATGACATTGTTTTATATAAGACATAAATCATTTATTGGAGATGCAGAGATGATATTTGTTCCCATTGGTATAGAGAAGGCAAAGTATTGCCTGGATTGCTGTTGAGCATTTTTCTTCTTCTTTTTTTTAGAGAAGGTAACTACATCAGAACCAGCAGGTAGGAGCAGTCTGTCGGTCCGCTGCTTTTTTATTATCTGTGATGGCTGAAAGTTCACCAGTTGTTGGCTTTTGCAGATGTAAGCTTCCAGAAGCAGTTCCTGGAGGCCCACAACGCCTACAGAGCGAGGCATCATGCCCAGCCTCTGGCTCTCAGCGGCGAACTCAGCGCTGCAGCACAGAAACACGCTGATCAGCTGCTTGAGGGGAAGTCCTCGGTCAGCAGTGGTGTCAAAGATGGAGTAAACCGATACTACTTGTCCAGCTCGGCACCCTACATACCTTCAGGTGGCTCATCCTGTATCATGTTTCTTTACATTTAAACTCTTCAGACTGATATCGTGCAGTGTTTATTATTAGTTCATATTTAACCAGTTAAATGTTTACAATAAAAATACTCTTGCTTCTCTTGGAACTTTACAATTATAACATCTTTATTTGGGTTCTGAGTCTTTACATGGACAAAGACAAGGGGAGAATTTGCCTAAACTTTATTTCACTCACTGTTTTATTTTCTATTATTTTAGCTACAGAAGCTGTGGATTTGTGGTACAAGGGGGTCAAGGATTATGACTTTAACAAGCCTGGATACCAAAGTAAAGCAGGTAAAGCACTACGCACCATAAAAGCTCACTTCTACAGGAAAATGGCTGACATACCTCAGACGGAACCAAGCTGATTGGTGTAGAGAATCACTGATTCTCTGTGAAGTGGCCTAAGATGATACTTTTGTGAACTGGCGCTATATAAAGCTGAATTGAAATTAAATTTGAACCAAAGATAACAAATATAAGGGAAGCCATTATTATTTATTTTTAATCTGTTATTTCCTTCGAGTGTAATGTATGTGGGTTGTTTCTATCAGTAGGCTACTGGTCCGAAACACTCAGACCTTGCCATGCTTTTCTTCCTGCAGGAGGTTTCACTCAGGTGGTGTGGAAAGACAGCAAATTATTGGGCGTAGGCGTGGCCTATAATGGCACCAAGGCTGTTGTGGTTGGACACTACCGCCCAGCCGGAAATGTCACAAATGTCAGCTGCTTTGAGAAAAATGTCATCTCAGAAGGTAATGTCACATATTTAATTTCCTCCACAAAGTAAACATACGGGTATGGCCGCACCATGGGGATCATCTGAGGGACCCAAGTTAGCCATACAGTATATGCCCATCCTGGTTGGCTGTGAGGTCAAATCTAATTCAGCATGTTTGCTGACCACAGCCAGATCTAACAGATTCTTTGCATTTTAGTTGACTCCAAATAAAGGGACTCTGTTTAACTTTTGTCCACTAGGAGGAGCTGAATCTGTGACTTCCTACTGGCCGCACTGCACTGTCGCAAAGTTAAACCATCTCCTGCCGTGTTTAGAAATCGTGTTGAAGATCACTCTCACCAGCTGATAGGGAAGTAATTTGGATTCAGGGATTTTTCTGAAGATTTTTTCACCACTGAAGGATCAGGTCCTGGTGGAGGGATGTGACTGAGTGCTTCTAGTTTTATATGATCCATTTTATCTCCTTGTTGTTATGGAAACGTCAGCATTAGCCTGTAGCTTATGGACATTACAGGGTGTGAAACCATGAAACCAAACCAGCCAGCTACTAATCGTTCTGTTACTACTTTGATATTTACATGAATGATAGGAAATTATTTA
>JBAMHT010092671.1:0-10927 GCA_037177075.1 Craterocephalus fluviatilis | reverse complement strand
ATAAAGAACTTTATCACAATATTCTAATTTTCTGAGACAGACCTGTATATATACATATATATATATATATATATATATATACAAGAGCATATTTTTCAGTCTAACCAGTAAATGAATCCCACTTAACTGCCACAAGAATCTTTAATATTGTCATAAAAATCTAAATAAGGAAACACACTAGCTTTTTCCTACTTTCACTTATTTTAAATATAGTCTAAAATGTTGAATTTTAATATAGAAATGCTAATGATAATAGATAATCAAGGATTAATTCTCTTGATAATCGATTTAATTGAATTTTGAATTTAATTGAATTCCCATCACTTATATTTATGAAGTTATATATATATATATATTATTTATTCAATCTTTTGCATGTTTAAAATTTTAAAACTTTCCAAATTTATATATTATTTCTGACTTATAGAAAAAAATGGAGAAATACATTATAATTATAATGAAAAGATAAGACTTAAGATTATTCAAAAGTTTAATTATTTGATTTTACATCAGTTTTTTACATTAAAAAAACAAGCCATTTACTCATTGAATATCTTGTTTATTAAAAATAAATAAAAAAATTTGAGATTCTTGTGAAATTAATTAAAAAACAAAAACACTACAGATACAAAAAATGTAATTTATTACCACACTTTAAATTACACACACACAGAGGGATGGCACATCTACATGTGGACAAGATGCATAAATATGTTGTTAGTCGTATCCATGCAGCATTGCTGTGAGTGTCTGCTGTGTGTTATTATGTGTGTGTGTTTTCATATGTGTGTATCTGTGTGTGTTCCAGGTCGGATGCTGTGCTCAGCTGGGCCGCCCGGCTTCTGCCTCAGTCTCTGTTTGTCATGTATGAACAGATCCGCCCTTTGGACCCGTTTGGACGCATCATGCAGGAGCATTTCCTGAAGCTGAACTCAGCTCTGCACGGCCTGCTGAACTACCCGGACACGTCTGCGCAGACACAGCGCTTCCTGCAGAAGGCCAGTAAATCACCAGCCTGCACACAGTCCACCGGCCTGCTGCTGCTCATGTAAACTCCTTTCCATGTTACATGCACGAACCCCTGTTTTTTTTAATGATATACGTTTATTTAAAACTAATGACTCTAACTGAGACAATCCAGCGCTCCAATCTTGATATGATCATGTTCTGCCACTTACGGGTTTAAAGTCCCTCCTGATATCATCTAAAAATAATAAAAACTCCACATTTTAGTGCAAAAAATAAAGACATATTATCAAGATGTTTATATTTAATGGAATAAAGTTTTGGAAAACATGATGAACAACCTGGATTTTCTGGTGAAATATAAATAAAGTTCTAATAATACTTAGCCTCAGTTAAACATTTACAATTTTATTTATTTAGATTATTCATTTTAATTGCTTAATATTTTTAAGAAGGCTAAACTTCAATGATAATAATAAACATTTATTCATAAAGGTCTATAAAACCTCAAAGCTGCTTTACATGTATATCAATATGTCAAATAATTAAATTTTTGTACATCTTAACTTAAAGAAATATGCATTTGTACTATTTATATAAAACCTTTTTTGTTTTTGTATTAAAGGTTCTATTTTATTTATTCATTTACATGTATTCTTCCTAAAATACACACATTTTAGATCACAGTGGATCTAAAACGATCATAAAACATTCACAACATGAGAAAATTCATTAACATTTGCACCAGGTAGAGTGTATTAAGTATTTACATGCTTATTTTTCATCTGTTAAAAGCAGAATTTACTTTAAACTTTTGTCCTCCTGCTTTACCATTTGGTAGAGCAAATATTTTAGAGATTATCATTAATCTCTATAAAGAATTAATTAAATAAACCTACCTGAATCATCTCTATCAATTGGTTTGGGTATGTAACACCGAAAGAAAGTGTTTGTTTTTCCATTGTTGTTTAAAATTTTGACCATTTCGCTGTCATTAATTTATCATTAACTGTAGTTTTATCTATTTGCTATAAAGTATTTCTTGTTTTTTCTTTTTTTTTAAAAAGAGAAAATGCAAAGAAAAATTTCTCTCTTGCTTTTTCTTAGTGTGAAAGTTAAAGGGTTAACTCTGGATTAAAGAGGAATTAAAAGTCTCATGTAAACGTGTCCACTGTGTGTTTGTGTTTGCTTGTGTGTGTGTGTGTGTGTGTGTGTGTGTGTGTGTGTGTGTGTATGCTTGTCCTCAGGGCTGGGAGCAGTGTGTGTGTGTGGACATGAACAGTTTCTACTTTGGGCTGGTCCCTGAGGAGGAGAGGGCCCGAGTGGAGAGCCTGGAGCCGTTTGATGAGCACGAGGTTGTTGCATCCTTCATCACACCCACCTGATGATGATGATGATGATGATGATGATGATGATGAGCAGCATAATTCTAACGAACCCGTCTGCCATCAGGAATGGCACCAGAAATGCTCCCACTACTTCATCCTCAGTGCGAGTCGGGGCTCTTTGCTGCAGGAGGCCCTGCTGGCTGCAGCTGCAGGTAGAAACCGTCTTCTGCTGCTTCCTGCCCACTCCCACTCCCACTCCCACTCCCACTCCCTTCGTGTCTGATTGGCTGCTGTTGCCTCAGTGTCTCCAGCGCCAGCCTCTGGTCCACGCTGGAGCCCCGCGGCGCTGAGAGTCCGTCCAGTTCAGCTGTGTTTGGAGGGTCTGGGAATGGCGTCCTGCTGGGTGACGCCGGATCTGCTGCTGCTGACGGGAGGCTCCGGCAGAGGAGGCCGAGGGGCCGAGAGCAGAGGCCTCCTCAGGGGTCAGGAGGGCTGGAGGTCCGTCAGCGTGGAGCCCACAGAGGATCTGGGTGAGACGGGTTTTTATTACCATAACGCTGACATACGTAGTTATCCATACGGCCCGGGGGGCAAAACTGGGCCCCCAGAGGGTCCAGTCTGTCTGGATCAATGTGATAAAGTTACTCTGATCATAATGTGGAACACTGGATATTTTACTTCCACATAGCTGGGAGTGATTGTTTTAGATCTGTTCTGATCTGAAGGTTGTAATATGAAGAAATTATATGAAATTGAATTTAAAATGAATTTAAAATGACTTGAGTTGTTGACTTCTATAATGTTTATCTTATTTTTATTCAATTTTATTGTTTTATTCTCAGTTTCTTTTTCCAGTTTGCTTTTGTATTTTTCTTTGAAGGGCTTCTATTTGTTCTGTACAACACTCTGGTAAAACTGTTGTTTTAAAGTGCTTTGGATTGGATAAATTAAATACAAAATAAAAATACAAAAGTAAAAAGTGAAAATATTTTTTCCTTTTTTAAAGTTAAGAATTAAATATTTTTTAATTATAAAAAAATATGTAAATGAATAAATTGAAAATTTAATAAAAAAATAAAAATAGGTTTTGTATAAAATTTAATTGTATCATTTTCTTTTAAATTTTAGAATTAGAAAAATGCAACTGTTTTAAGTATATAAAAATATATGTAAAACAGCTTTGAATTTCTTAAAAACTGCTTTATAAATAAAATGTATTATTATTATTATTATTATTATTATCATTATATTTAAAAATTGATACATTGTCCTTTTTTCATCGTATACCCTACTATAAAAATATAAAACAACAACAAAAAAAAATCTAAATAAATAAAATCTAAAGACTAGGAGACAAAATTTTTCTAAACTTTGCTTATTCTTTCCAGCTTTTTCATCATTTTTTCCAGAAGTTTAGTCCATTAAATATAAACAAAGATAATATATCTGTATGTTTTTGCACTAAAATGTGGATTTTTTCATTACTTTTAAATCATAACTTGGGATTTTGCTGCTCCGGCCCCCTGAATTCAGCCCCTGAACTAAAACAAGTGTTGACACCACTGGTTCCAGAAACGGAAGAATGCGGTAATTGCTGGTTTTTAATACGAAGATGAACCGTGAAAAGCTGAGTTTCCTTCGTTAACGCAGGCGTGCGGCTCTACCACACGGCGACTCCTCTCCCCGGAGGAGGCGCGTTGGTCTACGGAGGTCGCTCCTCTCCACTCAGCCCAGCCAGAGGCCTCCTCAGAGTGACCTTTGACCCCTGCAGCCAGCCGGAGGATGAAGGTGCGGCGAAGGTTAGCGTGGAGCGGATGGAGTGCACCGGCGAGCCGCCGCCGCCAAGATGGCGGCACACGGCCGCTGTGGTCCGTCACAGAGGTGAGAAGGAATCTTCCTGCCGCTCCCTCTGTCTTTCCTGTTCACTTTCATCATTCCTTTTCTACTTTCCTCTCCTAATTCCTTCCTCCCTCTCCGTTCTTTCTCTACATTTTTCTTTTCTCTGACTTCATTTTTTCTTTTTCTTTCACTTTAGATTTTTTTTCTTTCATTTTCTTCTTTTCTTTTGCTTTCTCTCTCTCTTTGGCTCCACCACTTTCATTCTTCTCTTTCTTTCTCTTTCCTTTTTCAGGAACTTTCTTTTTCTCTCCTCCATCCAGTTCGTCTTGCTTCATCCTTTTTTTATTTTCCTTGTTTTCCTGCATCACTGAGGAGCAGGATGTTTGTCATGTTGGGAATATTATTTACAGGTACTAATGGGGAAATGAGAATATGCTGGAAAAGTTGTTTTATTCTGAAAATGAAACCAACACATTTTATGTATTAAGTACAGATGCAAGAGTTTAATGTCATTTTGTATTTTTTTATATATTATTTTATGTATTTTTTGTATACAAACATTTTTGTATTTAAAATCCATGTTTTATTTATTTCAAGCAATTTTCAAAATTAAGTTTTTTTTATTTAATTTAGTTTTTTAATGTATTTAAAATCCATTTTTTATTTATTTCAAGCAATATTCTAAATTTCTGAGTTTTTATTTTGAGGTTTTCTGAAGCTGTAAAACCTGATCAGCAAAATCTAAACAGATAAAAGCTGAAATATACTGATTTGCAGACTATTTGTCTATATGTGTACATTTCATCTTTGAAGTTAAGTTACAGAAATGCAGCACTTTTTCAGGATTTTCTAATTTTCCCAGTAGTTCCTGTAGGAAGAAGGAGGCCCGAAAAGGCTGTTTTCTGTCTGAATTTAGGCAGAAAGCCGGGTTTCCAGGTTTTTATGTCTCTGAAACGTCTCTGTTATCTAATCCGTCATGTTTTCAGTGACTCTGTCCTTTCTCTGCAGGCAGAGACTTCCTGTTTGTGTTCGGTGGAAAGAACCAATCACATTCAGCTCTGGCTGACGGCTACTTTCTGAGTTTGGACCAGCAGCTTTGGACGAAGGTTTGCTTCATAGAAACACTCTCATATGTTTTACCATCTTTTTTAAATCACTTTTTCCAGTAAAGTGTAACTGCACCCCCTGCTTTTCGTCTAACCCCGCCCACTGACAAAGTTTAAAAAAATGCCGCCAACTGCAAGGTGGGATGTTGGGTTTCACCTTCTTTTTGGTTTATTTGTTTATTCGTTGTAATGAAAATAAAAACGTAAAAGAGCTAGAAAAACACAAGGAAAACGGGTCTAGGCAGAAGCTGGTAAACAAACAAGGTAAAACAGAAATTTTCAACAGTCTTTATGATAGGAACAACCTGTGAAATTAACTGCTACCCACTACGTGATATTTAGAATCCATATTTCATAGGTGCCAAACTCCGGCCCGCGGGCCAAATTTGGCCCTCAGTGTAATTATATTTGGCCCGCTAGGCGACTAGAAATACAGCACATTTACTGCTGATACTCCAAATCCCAGAATGCCTTGCTGGTGTTTTGGCTCATTGTGTGTTTACCTGCTCATTATTCATCATTTTAAAGCAGAATTAACTTTAATTCTGAATTAAAGAGGAGTTAAAACTCATGTAAAAGTGACCAGTGTCTGGTTTCTGAAGGGGGTAGCTCCCTCTGAGCAAACCCAGAAAATCTGGAAATCCTCCATTATTACTCACATATTACACCAATATTTGGCTCAAACATTACACGGTATGTCCCTTTAATTTTTTTTCAAAGGTTTTTCTTTTTAAGTTTCCTTCTCTCTGTACCCACAGCTCCCAGTAGAGGGCGCCGTTCCTGCGCCTCGTCACTCCCACTCGGCCTGCTCCTACCGGGGGGGCGTGCTGGTGTTCGGGGGGCTGGACGGAGGGGGGGCCCCTCTGGGCGACACGGTGGCTCTGAGGCCGACTGAGACGGGCTTCTGCTGGGAGACGCTGGACGTGCGGCCGCCTCCCACTCCCAGGTGGGTTTCCTCCCGCCGTGGCTGGAAGAGGAGGCGCCGCCTGCGGCTGATCTGACCCCCTGTCTCCTTCCAGGTACTCCCACCGCGCCCACCTTACTGGTGACACACTGGTGGTGGTGGGCGGAGTCTGGATGCAGTCGGACGGCGTGCCGGGCGTCGCCGTGATCGACGTGAGCACGTGCAGCAGCGTGGAGTTCAGACTGGATACGGTCAGTAATCAGCCATTATTTATGAAGCTCTTTTCATACAGCGTTAGTTTTTTCACATAAAAAACATACAAAAAATAAATAAATAAAAGTATTATTTCTAGGGGTGTAACGATTTATTTTAACAACGATTTGATTCATATCACGGTTTGTGGTTACGATACGATTCATAGACGATACTAGTTCATTTAGAACGATTCAATCTGAAACGATTCAGTGACTTGAAATGGATTCAGTATATCTATCAACAACTATCATCAAAAATCCAACCAGTGTCATTGTCATGAATACCTGGATGCTGGACAGTGCAGGAAGTTTCTCAGTAAGAAGAATCTTAGTTTCTTGCAAGGGAATTAAGTATAAACTAAAATATGGGTATAAACAAAACAAGAAACAATAACTGATAGCAAATCCATTCACAACTTTTTTTGTTTTTTTTAATTTCACCTCTCCGCATTGAATCACCAGGGGCTAAACCTTTTGTGACATTATTTTCAACAATTTTACATTTTTTTAAATGAAAGTACAGTTAGTGAAAACAATATTTTAATAACCTGCTTCTTCCACTATTTTCTTAACGAAAAGTGCAAAAATAAAATCTTCTGCGCTTCAATCCAAAGTATTATTTCTCAATATCGATAGAATCGATATCAACCTTTTATAACGATAATATATGGGTAAATATCGATTTTACTACGATCTTGCCAAACATATATCGATCTGTTGAATCACAGGAATATAAAATAGATATATTGATCTATGGATTAATCGTTACACCCCTAATTATTACCCATTAAACCTGCATATACAACACATAACTCGCACACATACGGGATCGCGTAGCAGCAGAGGCAAGAATGAAAACATGGTGTCGCCACCGTTACCCGCATCGGGAAGCCAGAACACCGGAAAGAGACATTAAGATAAACCAGCCATTCAAGAGAGTTAGAACAGCAACAGTTTAAAAAATAAATGGATACATAAACAAGTACACAGAAAATAAAAGAAGGTAAGAATTTTTTTTTTTTTAAAAGAAGAGTGTAAAAACATCGAAATGAAGATATAATAATTCTTATCTTTTAAAAAAAAGAATTAATCAGAAGCTTTGCTAAAAAGAAAAGTTTTAAGCTGTTTCTTAAAAACTTAAAAACTTCCAGCTGCTCAGGTCATTTGGACAGATGTTCCACACATAGATGGCAGGCAGCGCTCTCTCTCTTCATTGGTTTAATGGGACATGTAGCCTTTAAATAAGCAGAACTTGCTCAGTTTTATACCGATTTTCAAACAGCTTGATGTGTTATAAACATCAGACATGTGGCTATGACCCTGCATACTTGGGAATAATTATAACCATGAACTTTTGTATGAAAATGTATGTTTCGTATGTTTAAAATAAAACTGAATTTAACAAAGTAAGGTACCGCAGACACAATGAAGAAAAATGCATGAAAACGCTCCTGAATGAGTTTGAAGTTACATTTTATGGCCACCAGATGGTGCTGTGGTAATGTGTTCTGGATGTTTAAAAAGATCAAGTCTTCTCACACAATAATTCATTCTGAACTATTTGTTCTCCTAGATCTTCCATTTGGCCTTTACTGCTGATAATAATGTGATTTAAAAATCACTTTTCTCAGATTCAAGCTTGCCTGTAGTAAGATGGCCGGTGACGCCGCTCAAACTTTTATTACGTATAACTATGGGTCCACAGAGGAAGACCATAAACCCTAAAAGACGCTTCTCCAGGATAAACGAGAGACTGCGAGGTTCATAAGCTGAAAGTAAATCCAATAAAAACTTTGGGCTGAGACCTTTGAGAGCTTTAAAAACCACTAGAATTATTTAAAATCTACTTGGAAGCACACAGGGAGCCAAAGCAGAGATTTTAAAGCAGGTGTAATATGAGCTCACGAGCGTTTCGACCAATCAATGAGTTCCAGTGTTAAGCCCCGCCCCCTTTGGGTCAGATCGGTAAGATATGGACCCCAATGAAAAGATCCCAGAAAAGTAGGACAGTTCATTTTGAATATTCTGGTGCCCGTCCCGGTTTTTGTCTTGGTTTAGCCCGACCAGACCAGACCCGTTGGTGGAAATGAGTTTTTTGTTTGAGACCTGGATCTGAGGCGGACTCTGTGTCCCGTAGACCCCGGTACCGTGGCCCCTGATGCTGCACTCCTTCTGCTCGGAGATGGCGGATCCGGAAGAGCCGGAGCTGCTCCTGATCGGAGGAGGAGGGAACTGTTTCTCCTTCGGGACTCATGTGAACCCTCAGCCCGTCTCTCTGGACCTCAGAGCGGTCCTTAGGTGAGGCGCAAGGATCGTGTAAGATAAATAACTAAATAAATAAATAAAGACATTTTTTAATTAAATTTAGTGTAAAAAGTTTGTGAAACTGTTGGTTTGTTTGAGCTTCATCACATCTGGTTCAGCCTTCATGTAATCATCATCCTCATAATTACATGAAAATACTATTAAAAAAAGTAAAATTTCAAGCATTTTACTCCGTCTTTAAAGACCAGTTTTTTTATTACTCAGCTTATCGGTTAATATTTTATATATATTTATATATTTGTAGATTTAAAACCAATGCTTAAAATTTGTCAGAAAATAACGTAACACAGGCTGTAAAAGCAACTCACTGCGTTAAACTTATACCATCATATGCAACTTTCTCACAGATGACATGTTTTTACATTTGATAAAAGGTTTTCTGATTATTTATTATTAATAAATAATTATGGATGAAGAAAATATCAACACTGAAGGCTTCATAAATAATCCTTTGCCATGTTTTGCTACCTTCACTTATGTTGTTTAACCAAGACATGCGCCCATGGTCTATGGTCTACATAATTTAATCCAATAATGCTAAAGGATTTATATAAAGATTTAGATAAAGAGTGAGACTTTCGAAAAGAATGTTAACTTAGTGCATTTATGGATTTCCTCTCAAAAGTTTTTCTACTGGTGAAGGAGCACAAACTACAAAACAATGTATTCAATTAATTAATCATTCATTTATATAGTCCATTTACAGATTGACTCTTCAAGGTTACATCATTTACCTGATTTATACTGCTTTGTTGCATGTTTTTGATTCCCATGTTGTGAAGTTGTTTGAATACTGAAGGACAAAATATTGTGAAACAGTAAAATGTTCAGCCTGTAATTCGTATTTTTGTTGTTATAAGTGTTAAGAAACCAAAATCAAAGTTATTTTATTAATTTTATTTTTGATCAATCACCATCACCAAAATAACTACACCTGAAGATGACGTTTTAATGATTCTGCAGATTCCTAGACCTTTTTCTGACTGGGATACAAAAAAAGTCAAATAAGCCATTTTATTTAGCAATTTTACCAAATTTTAAAATTTCCACTATTTTAATGGTGCATTAAATTGACTTTTCTCAATTAAGGATACATTTTCTTTGGATCTTCCTGTAAAGTGTTAAATTCTTTTACCCTGGAGCTAAAAATGTCTATGCCGAAAATGCAACACATGAACATACTGTACAACAGCAGATAAGAGTTTGACAGTAAACATTCCCACTCTTCTAAACAAGACGTGACTTGCTCTCAGAGACAGAGGAGTCACAGCGCTCCCTCCCTGCAGTGATTACATGCCAGACTGAGTCGCTGCTCCTGTTGAATTGTAGCTATAGTTTATGCATTAATTGGGTGATTAACTGGGATATTTTTTTCTCCTGAAATGGGGATGTTGCTTTTATTTCTTTTTATTCAATCCAGCTATTTTTTTTACTTTTATTGAATTTTCATTGTGTCATATGGAAGCAGAGATTTTACTGATTAAAAAGATGTCTGTCTCATCACCATGGCACATAAACTAGTGAGCATTTCGCAATGCTAGTGACAGAGTACCGGTTTGAGGGCTAGCAAATGTTTTCTTTTTTAAATTATTATTATATCATAATGCAGGATATTTACAGGAAAGTATAAAGACCAGAGAATGATGAGAAAGAGGGGTAAAATACGGTAATTTCCTGTCCAAAACAGGATACTTGACAGGTATGACTGATTGGATACTTTTGGTTAACATGTGCTGACACAAAACACTTTTACGTTTTTGTTTTTTTTTTGTTTTGTTTTGTTTGCTTTCATCCTACATATTACTCCATATGTTAACACATATGCATTTGGCTTCTTCAACAAATAATTCAACAATTCTGGACATTACTGCATAATTTATTTAAAGCAAAAAAAATCCCCATTAAATCTTACACTGAACTTTCTTGAGATTACATCTCAGGAAGAGAAAGGCAGGCAGCAGACACACATTGTCCAGGAACAGTTTTAATCTGATCCAGTTTTCTCATGTGTGGAAGAAAGAAAGCAAACATAAGAAACTCTCGGTAGGATGAATTCTGCTCTAATAGTCATCACTGTTTTGGAGTAAAGATTTTGATTTTATTAACACGTGACACTATTGTAAGTATGTAACATGTAGGCCTATACATTGTCCGATTCCTGCTGACTCACTGCATTGTTTTGACGGTTTTAAGGGATTGCATTGT
>JBAMHT010092654.1:0-10936 GCA_037177075.1 Craterocephalus fluviatilis | reverse complement strand
CAGCTGCAGGTTGGTCCTCCACATCCGTCCCCATCTGTCCCACATCTGTCCATCCGTCCCACATCCGTCCCCCATCTGTCCATCATCTGTCCAACATCTGTCCCATATTTGTCCATCTGTCCCACATCCGTCCCAAATCTGTCCCACATCTGTCCATCTGTCCATCATCTGTCCCACATCTGTCCATCTGTCCATCATCTGTCCCACATCTGTCCATCTGTCCATCATCCGTCCCACATCTGTCCCACATCCGTCCCACATCTGTCCCACATCCGTCCCACATCCGTCCCACATCTGTCCATCATCTGTCCCGGTGTTTCTGCAGGCGTGTGGGCCGGAGGCTGCCCGGGTTCAGCCGGAGGTCGTGGCTCTGCAGGCGTCTCTGTTCCAGGCGCAGCTGGAGCTGCAGGCGGGTCAGAGGGCCCGGCGGCAGGCCTCACGGGTCCAGGAGGACCAGAACCGGGTCCTGGAGCGGCTGGAGACGGACCTGCAGGGGGCGCTGCAGCGGGGGAGGGAGACGCAGAGACACAACCAGGTGGGACGCTGCGCACAGGAATCACCATGGCAACAGGCGGACCTGTCCGTCATGCCTCCATGAAACCGGCTGTGTTTTGTCTCCCGGTGGTCGTGGTGCGTTTAGGAGCTGCAGGACGCTCTGCAGGAGGCTCGCTCGGCCCTGCAGGAGAGAGAGGAGCAGCTGAGGGAGAGCGAGCATGAGTGCCACAGAGAGAGGGAGGAGAGAGAGAGGAGCGTCAGAGAGCTGCAGGCGTCTCTGCAGACCAGGGAGCAGCTGCTGCAGGTCAGTGAACGCACCGCGTACAGCGAACGCACACGTACAGCGAACGCACCACGCACAGCGAACGCACCACGCACAGCGAACGCACCACGTACAGCGAACGCACCACGTACAGCGATCGCACCGAGTACAGCGAACGCACCGCGTACAGCGAACGCACCGCGTACAGCGAACGCACCGCGCACAGCGAACGCACCGCAGCTTATAACACATACTGTTATAATCGGTGATGATGTTGCGTTCAGGGTCGCGTGTTTACTTCTGTCTCCTGCAGGATTACTCTGAGATGCTGGAGGAGCAGAAGGAGAACAGAGACTCTCAGCTTCAGAAACTTCGTCAGCGGATCAAAGAGAGAGACCGGGCTCTGGAGGTAACACACGCACATGCACACACACACACACACACACACGTGTTGGGTCATGTTTCCTACTGTTAAAAAAGGAGTAACATGACTTTTTCAGCTTTCTATCATGTCGTTCCCCGTGAAGCCAGCAGGGCCAGAATACACGGAAATTAGAATTTTACATGTTCCGATAGAAAGATGATAGAAAGACGACTTTATTTATCCCCAAAGGGAAATTAGTTAAAATAAGTTTATTAAAATTATTAAAATAAGTGGCATAAATTAGGAATAAAAAATAGAAGTAAAATATACAATATATAAGTAAAGTGGAATAAAAATATAAATCCAGAGTGAAATAAAGTTAGAGATAAATAAAATAAGAATACAGGGTGAATTCACAGATAAAGTGCAGTGGAGAGATGATGTAATAATCAACAGAATATGATGTCATGTGACCATGTGATGATGTCATGTGACCATGTGATGATGTCATGGGCCCATGTGATGATGTCATGCGACCATTTGATGATGTCATGGGCCCATGTGATGTCATGTGACCATGTGATGATGTCATGTGACCATGTGATGATGTCATGTGACCATGTGATGATGTCATGTTACCATGTGATGATGTCATGCGACCATTTGATGATGTCATGGGCCCATGTGATGATGTCATGGGCCCATGTGATGATGTCATGTGACCATGTGATGATGACATGCGACCATGTGATGATGTCATGCGACCATGTGATGTCATGTGACCATGTGATGTCATGTGACCATGTGATGTCATGTGACCATGTGATGTCATGTGACCATGTGATGATGTCATGCGACCATGTGATGATGTCATGTGACCATTTGATGATGTCATGGGCCCATGTGATGATGTCATGTGACCATGTGATGATGTCATGTGACCATGTGGTGATGTCATGTGACCATGGGATGATGTCATGTGACCATGTGATGATGTCATGTGACCATGTGATGATGTCATGCGACCATATGATGATGTCATGGGCCCATGTGATAATGTCATGTGACCATGTGATGATGTCATGTGACCATGTGATGATGCCATGTGACCATGTGACCATGTGATGATGTCAGGGGCCCATGTGATGATGTCATGTGACCATGTGATGATGTCATGTGACCATGTGATGATGTCATGTGACCCCAGCGGGCGGTGGACGAGAAGTTCGGCTGCGTGGAGGAGAAGGAGGCGGAGTCGCGGCGTCTGCAGCTGCTGCTCCGAGAGAAGCAGCGAGACGTGGAGCGGCAGCGCCGCGTGCTGGCCGCCAACGAGGAGACGCTCACCGTAAGCAGCGCCGCTTCCTGTCTGCTTCCTGCGTTCTGATTGGCTGTGTGTGTGTTTCCTGCGTTCTGATTGGCTGTGTGTGTGCTTCCTGCGCTCTGATTGGCTGTGTGTGTCAGAGCCTGGAGCTGCTGCTGCGGGGGAAGGCCGTGGAGCTGCAGACGGTGTCGGACGGCTGGCGGAGCGTGCAGCAGCAGCAGCGTGACGGCGAGGAGCGTCAGCGCCGCGTGCTGAGGGAGCGGGACGCCGTCATCCAGCAGCTACAGGCGGCGCTGCTCGCCGTCACGCAGGAAGCGCAGGTAGGACCGGCCCGTCCACTTCCTGTCTCACGTCCAGAACTCCCGATCCGGATTCTCAGAGCCCCCCCGTCTCCTGCAGGAGCTGCGCTCCTCCCTGCTGGCTCAGGTCGGTTCTGCTCCTCACGAGGTTCTGGAGGACCTGAAGCTCCGCCTCCATCTGAAGGACCGCCTCTTCCAGGAAGTGCTGGCCGACCGGACCCGTCAGGCCCAGGAGCACCAGGAGGCGGTCCAGGATCTGCTCCGAGCCGTCGGGTCCAGAGACCAGTACATACAGGTAGGATGGAGCGGCAGCGGGGGGTCCGTTATCCGGACCGGTCCCGTAACCGGACCTTCTGCTGCAGGACTCGGGCGTCCGGCTCGGCGAGGTTCTGACCGAGCAGACGGACCGGCTCCAGGAGCTCCGCAGGCAGCTCCGGTCCGGGTCCGGAGCCGAGCCCGACCCGGAGCTGCAGGCGGTGCAGGAGGAGCTGCGTCTGGCCCTGAGGAGGGAGAAGCAGAACCAGGAGGTGAGCCGGACCCAGGCGGGCCGGCTGGAGCAGCTCAGCAGAACCCTGCAGGCCCAGCAGGGGGTCATCAGGGTGAGTCCGAGACGTCGGAGGGAAGGCGGCGCCTCCCGACCCGCCTTACGCTCTCTCTGTCCCGCAGGACCTCCAGGCCCAGCTGGCAGACCCGGCCGACCTCCCGCTGGTGGAGAGACTGACCCGGGAGGTCCGGGAGCTGAGGGAGAGCCGGGTCCAGCAGGACGGACCTCCAGCCAGAGCCGCTGAGCTGGGCCGAGATCGACCCGGCGCCGGGCAGCCCCAGTTTGGAGGTGGGCACCAGAGAAGCATGGGGCAGTACCTGTAGCAGCCGGGCCCAGACCGGGGCCCGGGTGGGCCCGGGTGGGTCCGGTGGAGCGACTAACGGCTGCGGTGGTCTTTCTGTCTAACACAACTGTAATCCGACTTCAGATCCATCAGAACGTCCTCGTCTCCGACAACGGTGCAGGTCCTCCAAAATTTATGTCCATCTGTTGCTACGGTTACATGATGTAATTCGTAATTAATAATTCCACATTTAATATCTCAGAATTAAAATCTTCTTCAGGTTTACATGAAAATATTAATTCTGAATGAAGGTTTACATGGAAAACATGTTTTCTTAATTCTGCTTTAAACCCAGGGGCTGGGAAGGGCTCTGATTGGCTAGATGGTGGAAGGGAAGGGCTCTGATTGGCTGGATGGTGGAAGGGAAGGGCTCTGATTGGCTGGATGGTGGAAGGGAAGGGCTCTGACTGGTTGGATGGTGGAAGGGAAGGGCTCTGACTGGTTGGATGGTGGAAGGGAAGGGCTCTGATTGGCTGGATGGTGGGCGCCAGAGGTCACGTCATTGAAGGGGGCTGAGGTTGCATCGGTTGGGGGGGGGTTCCCTCCATCAGTCCCGCTCTCCTTCCTGCAAACACAGAAGCACAAACTGGTTCTTTACTCAGCGCGTTCACACCAGTCCCTCCAGTTCCAGACCTGGTCCTCCTTTACTGGGAAAGTCCACTTTGTAAACACAACCAGACTCTGACCCGGACCCGGGAGGTGAACCCTGATCCATGCAGCTCAGACGGAGTCGCAGCACGTTTACGGATAAACAGACAGAAAAACTCCCACTTCAGCTTCACTCACCTCCTCCAGCAACACCCGGAGAATTTCCTGCGTTTACGAAACCCGACGACACAGAGGAGGATGATGATGATGATGATGCAACATATTCCAGCGATGCTGGATGATGGATCAGCTGTCAGACAGAGACTTCTTACAGGAGCTAGCAGGGACCATCGGGTTTCAGATGTTTCCCTGCTCCAGCACACCTGGTTCCAGTCAGGTGTGTTGGAGCAGGGAGACAGAAAGCTGCCTCGAGGATCAGAATTTCACACCTGGGATTTTTGTTCTATTCAGGTCAAACCTCAAAACATTTCTCATTTATATGCATTTCATAGAAATTGTATTTTAATAATTAGTAATTATTTTTTCATTGTTATATATGTGACGGCGCGGGCCTTGTTTGTTTGGTTTGTTAAAGTTTATTAGTTGAATTATGTTTCTTCTTCAGCTTAGGTTGATTGGTGATAGGAAACAGCAGCGCCACTGTCTCCTCTACAAAGATCTGCCTCTTTGTCATCATTCTTCGGCCTAGCATTTTGTTGTGTTGTTTTGGTTTGATTAAGTTGTTTTTGGAATTGTAAGTTGGTAAAAATGTATTGTTATCAGCTATTTCCCTGCATTCTGCCTTATTTTGTTATGGGCCACGAGCCGACCACAGTATAAATAACTCACATCTGCAAAGTGGTTCTAACAAAAGGTAAAAGTCTTTATAATAATTCAATTACCTGGATATTTAAAAAAAATTTATAACAAAGATAAATGTGTTAAATCCTAATTTTGTGAAATACAGTAAGACAATTCAATTCAGTTCAACTTTATTTGTATAGCACCAATTCATAACGTCTTCTCAAGGGGCTTCACTGACAATTAGTTTAAGCAATCTGATTTTCATACATTCATAAATACATGTCAAATAACTGCATTTTTTTAAATTAATTGGAAAAAAATTCAAATTAAAAAAAAGGTAATCAGCTGATGTCAGGTAATTTATATCAATTCCTCTCTTTTTCTTCTGTTTTAATTTTTTTCTATTGAACCAAAATTCAAAAACAATATTATTTTCATGAAATTTGTAATATTACTTTTGTCAGTTTCAGCTTATTTCTTTAACAGCTGCTTTTTCCTTCTTTAATGGACCACATCTGATGTGAAAAGAGAATAACTCTGACATCAGATCAGATACATATACGGTATGGACCCTGTCTATAGTCAGTACAGGTAATAGGATTCTCCATCTATGATGATCTTCAGTTAATGTAAAGATCAATAATCTGCATTTTCTATTTACATGAGTTGTACTATTAATTTTTTCATGCTCAACACTGAATTGTTTAAGAAATGTGTCTGATCTCACAGGATTGCACATCAGGCTGTGGATTATTCTGACCAGGAAGCACATCTCAACAGAACCCCAGGACCAAAACAGGAGAATTTCTATAAATGAGACTCACATGCAAGCTGAGGACATTCTGGAAAAAAAGAGAGAGGAGGGGAGTTAGTTTGGTATGAAGAGGTTGTTCTGAGTGGATGAAAGCTGCAACCACATGGTGGAGAAAACACAGAACGGATCAGCGGAATGAGATTTCACCGCATTATTCATCACCCTCACAACATGAGTAAGAAAAAAAAGTTTCATGCTGATATTCATCATGTAATATTTCTGTCAAACAATTTATCTTATTTTCAAACTATCAAACATTTAATGGGTTTTATTTAGAGGATAAATGTGTTTTTTGGATTATATTGAATTATGCTTAATCCAAGGTTTATTTTTTCCAGTGACAGGAAAAGTTGGTGCAATAACATATTCAGGATTTTCTTTATCATTAAATTTACCAGAAGTCTTAAAAATGTAAGAAATTAGTCAGAAAAGATCAGCTGAACGGATCCATGATGGCCTCTGGCTGGAAAATCTTAAAAATAAACAAATGAACAAATAAAACAATTTTCACTGCCCATGTTTTATTAACAGCCATTGCTGTTAGAATATTTAAAGAATGAATTAGTTTATAATTAACTTAAAAACTTCTGTAAAAAAGGATAAAGATTTTATGGATCAAGTGAACAATAATGTGAGTTTACCGCTCTCTGAGATTTTCAGACTTCCTTTGAGATGCTCCATGATCATCTCGCCATCATCCGGGAGGTTTTCGCAGACAGCGAAGACGTCCTGGTCTCTGCAGACCAGGCAGGTGGAGGAGGGTGCAGGAGGGAAACGGGAGGAGGTGCAGTTAGGGAGGGGTCCTGGATGATCATCTCGATCCCAGTAGTGTCCGTGGGAAATGTTGTCATTGTAGAACCTGGTGGCATTTTCTGCAGCTTTATCAGAGGAGCGGAAGCACTTCATGCTGCAGACAGAAGAAGAAACAGGTCATCAGGAAATCCTGTTTCAGGAAAAACTGTCCAGATTTGACATATAACAAGAAAAACATCACAGATGTCTGAACAGTCTGAATCACACATGACTTTTATTCCTTTCATTCAATTTCTTCTTTTCTATTCTTTTATTTGCCGTCATTCTACGTTTTATCTTTTTCTTAATACTTACTGTGTCTTAAGCCAAGAGATGCTGAAGAAAAATCAGGCATGTTTATTTACAAGATAATTCAAAGTGTTTGTTCTTATTTTAATTGTTAGTATTTATTTTACTCTTAAATAACATGTATGGTTGTAAACAGTGTTATTACATTGTAATTCATTAGTCCTTAGTGTATTCTGTGAACATTACGAAATCTAAATTACACATACAGCCCATCAGTAGTTTCTAAAGTTGTCGCTAAGTAGGTCCATTTTTAAACTAATATTGTTTACTATGAACGTTCATTAATTGGTCCTACCAGAATTAGCCTACATACAGAGGAAAGACAAATCCGTATTGGATTTCTTGCACACCAGTCCAAACAAAGCTTCAGTCATCGGTTACATTTGGCCAGTTTGGGGAAAGTCTTGCTGGTATTTTATATTTAGATATTAAATTTCATTATGAATAATAAAATATAAATAATACGAAATAAAACGTTTCCCTAAACGTCAGGATACCAGCCCGCGCTGGTTTTTCATTTCCACTGGACTTGAAACCTGTGTGTCTGACTCCCACCCACATGGCTGGGATTATCTCCGCCGTCCTGCCAGCCTGAATTCGAATAAGTGGTTTAGAAAATAAATTGATGAATGATTTTTTAAAAGTCTACGATGTTAGACTCACAATGGATGGGAACATTTTGTTTCTTAAGACAAATAATTTATTTTCGGTTTCAAAACGGCTAAATATATTTAAAATATGTGTTTTATCAATAGCCTATTTTTATTTTTTATTTTTTTTGAAAAATCAAAGTTTATCAATTAAAAGGTTTGTGATTTATATCAACCTGAAAAACGTCTCTCTGCAGATATTTAACCCGCAAACTCCGCACTGTGAGCTCGTCTTTTAGTTTCTCTTAGATCCCTAAGAAATAAACACCTGAAATCCACCTCGGTTTTTATTATTAGGACAAAGACTAAAAATGTGGAAACACTTTAAGGGTAATTAGATCTAAACTCATGAAATGCCAGGTCTCGCTCGCGCTGCTTCCGCTGGTTCCTCGCTCACCGCCTCCCTCTCCGGCCCGAAGACAGAAAACATGGCGGAAAAGTCCAGCTAATCTGAAATAAAACTGGTTTGTGGGAACATAGTTTCTCTTTGATATTAATGTGAAAAAGTAAACATTTTTTTTACAAATCTGACATTTAGCTATATCATCCACGCGCGAGAGGGTTTTTTATGAATCAGCCTACCTACATTACTACTACTAGACCTACTACTACTACTAATAATAATAATAATATTATTATAAATAATAATAATATATTATAGTAATAATATATAATAATAATAATAATAATAATAATAATATTGTTATTATTATAACAATTAGTTATTAGCCTTATAACAACATTACGCTTATAATAACAATAGGCCTACGCTTATAATGATAATAATAGCAAGTGGTATTGCTGACTTACAGTCAATATGTGTAAAATACTTTTTTAAGTTATGTGTATTTTGGGTGGTAACAGTTTCTTTGACAAGAAACAAAAAAATATAAATAAACGAGTGATCCCTTAGACTGCTGATAACAAACCAGCAGGTGAAGTTTATGTTAAAACTAATGACTAAAAAAGCGTGTTACATTTAATTAAGACAAGCATAGATCTAGTTTATTCTGGGGCATTTAGTTGGATCCAAACGTAAACGTGAATGTATCAATGAATTATAAACTTGAATTTCTGTCAGGTTTTGGATTTTCAGTGACAATTCATGCTAAACTAGGCTACAAAATGTTATTATTTATATTTCTATGACTATTTTGAGCCCACACTGATGACTTACATAAAAGATCAAAACTGATGGGTCGATGAAACGATCGGGACTGAAGTCAGAAGTGTTCAAGCGACCAAATGGATCCAAACCTGGAAATTAAGTGTATGATTATCATCAGAAATCGGCAGGTGCACAGTAATGATAGATGAATAGGTCACGATAAGATTTTTAAATCTATTTTTATTAGAAACTCACACATTGAATGGACATAAAAACTCTTCTAAATACTTTGAGGGATATTGGCCTGTATAAATGAGAAACAGTTATCTCCCCTTGGTATAACAAATGGCGGTGAAACGAGCAATAGCCTAGTGTTGTGTAATTGTTTATGACGTTTATGTCAGATTAACATCTTTATTACATTTTTCATAGGTTTTATGTTATTTGAAGTCTTTATACGATCAATCTGGACGCCATAGAGTCCAACTTTTTCTCTCATTGGCGCAAAAGCAACAAAAACTAGATAAACGTTGAAGGAGATGTGCGTAAATTAATGTATAGGCCATAGGCCTTACTCTAAAACAGACTGATGTTTAGGCCTCTATTAGGCCTATTAGCATATTAGCACAGCTACAAAAGGCCAGTGGAATACATATGATGCAGGAAATACTTCAGGTTTTAATATTTTAACACAGAGATGGGTTTTCTTTGGCAGATTTATAATGTCTCACGCACCAGGATATTTTACTTCCCATTTTGCGGCGCTCAGACCGATGCTATGACCTGTTCATCTTGCGGCTGAGCGCAATTCATTTCAACCCATTTCAATCTAAAGAAAATAAAGTACTATCAAGTAGCGGATCACAGATGTTTTCGATCATTCTTTAATAGTCTAATATAATCACCGGAACGGACAGTCCAGCACAAGTAGAAGGGAGTCGTTAGCATCTTCGACGTTCCCATTCAGCCATTTGACAACAAGCCGGTGAGTGGAAGCTCAGCCCAATAAAAATAATATTCTCTCAGTTAATTTGGAATCGTTTTAAATGCTTCTAGAAATGCCTGATCGATTATATTCATGCTTTTGTTCTGTTTGGCCTGACGATTTTTTTTGTGATGGATTTAAAGTTTAGGTTTCTTCGGCGTATGTATGTTTCATTTCCCTTTTTATTCTATTTTACGCACAGCCTCCTGCACAGTAGGCTAATATGTAGGCTATTACCTGCCTACTACCTGTAACTATTGCCTGAGTTGGACTTTTCATGGTCAGGTTTTCTCAAAGTTTAGGCCTGATCGAACTACGGAGTAAATTTTCAGAGTAAATAAAAAGCTAAATCAGCTAAATCTAGCCTATTGAGAAAATGGCATTTAGACGCTATGTTTGTAATATGTTTGAAAATGGAAAGCTACTTACTTTGCTTCTCCAGCAGGCGCAAAACTGCACACAGGTTAGGAAGCCCATGAGGAAGCAGGAGCGTGACGACGTATCGGAGTCCACGCCTTCTACTTCTAGATCGTCTGACATTTTTCTCAGTTGTCACTTGGTAGCGAACACTCAGTGCCATATCCCGAGTAAAAAATACAGCCTTACTTCCTTTCATTTTCATTAAGATGTGAAATCTGTTCCAAAAGCTGTGAAATATTTCCAGTAGGCTAGTCCGTCCTTTCAGGTTCGTATGTAACAGTCTACGTATGATGAAGCCTAAAACTATACGGCCGCTCCCTTCTCCTTTCTGTGCGCCCTACTGCTAGATGAGCTGACAGAAAGCCTGATGAAGGAAAAAAGTCCGTTGGTTTTTATGTTTGGTTTTTTTCTGTTTCCAGGATCCAGGAAATGATCAGTCTTTTTTTAAAAGTTCAGATCATACACAGAAAGCGAAGAAAAATCAGATAAACCGCGTTTAAGAGAAAAATAAAACCCCGGTCTTTTCCTGAACGTCTGTCAAAGCCGTCGAAACATGGAGATTCAGAATCAGCTGACTAGTTTCGTTTGAGGAAATGAGCATGCGTGCGCGTGTGAGCGTCTGTGAGGGTGTGCTGTGGAATGTGTGGAATGTATGGCGATTATTAAGTTCCAAAAGGGGCGCGCTTGAAAACCGAACGCGCGCACCAAAATGGAGCGCAAGCATGGTAAACACCGGGCGCGTGTACGGGATTCAGAGATTCACCCAGAGCTCGTGACCATAGGTGAGGGTAGGAACGTAGATCGACCGGTAAATCGAGAGCTTTGCCTTCTGGCTCAG
>JBAMHT010092643.1:0-10945 GCA_037177075.1 Craterocephalus fluviatilis | reverse complement strand
TAGTATATATTTTTTAGCATAAACCGTAGCATGTTTTAGTTCCTGGATGACGTCACCAAAGTATGGTGGCCACGGTATCTCCGGCTACATGATGAACATCAAGAAAGTGTTCCAGAGTGTTATTCAGCATGAGGGTGAGTACAACCAGAAGGCACATCATTATGAGGGCAGAGTATTCCTTTAAAGCTCTCTGTCTGTTGACCTCTAGACAAATGGTAAAACTTTAGAAGGAGCCTGGCTTTAGTAGTTGGAGGTGAGCAGCTTTACATCTCGATGTGACCCCTCTGTGCTGCACACACTGCATGCAAACCTGCATAATTCCTTTTTCTTTTGACATTATTCTTTTGCTTGTGGCACTATTGATTTAATATTTCTTCTTCTATTTCCTATATTCACTTTTTTCCCTCCCAAATTTTGCCTCTGATACCAGACAATGAGATTTTACATTTTCCCCAGTCTTTTCTCTTTTTCAGGCATAATTTATATTTGTTGTACTTTCCAATCATTTGTGTCGTCTGCTGGGATCTCGCCTGTGTTATTTCTAGTTGATTTAAACAGGGCTCAGCAGGTCCGAGTGAGTTTCATCGAGGTAAATGAGGCATATTGGCTGATTGGTACATTGTGTACAGAGCTGTTTGGTAACATATAAATCATGTTAAATGACAACTAGGATGAAAAACGATATTATCAACTGTTCATTAAGTTTCTTTTTGGGCAAATGCTTGATATCTTTGAAGCAAAGAGATAAAAGAGGTTAGAGAAAATGAGTGTAGCTGGATACACATGTCCTCGTTGGAGTTGTGGTCACGCGGTGGTACAGCTCACACGCTGAGACATGCAGTCTGTTAGTTGGGCCCTTACAGAACATACAGCAGGTCGTAACTGGTGGACCAAGGACCAGGTCTGGACCCAGAAACTGACTCATGATCTTCAGCGTGCTGGTGAGTTTCTGTTTCAACAGGGGAAGCTTTTCCAGTCTACTGAGCGAGAAAATGTGCAGACCAGTTGTATGGGAGTTAAGCCATCCCACGTGATATCTCTCAGCCAATCAAATCTGTGCATTCCAGCTGTAAAAAATGGCAACTCTACAGTGCAGCCAGATAAGAGGTAGAGGCCAGGAGCATGAAAAATGAAATCCCTATATCCTCCATGTTAAACGAAATATCTGCACCAAAATAGACACGTATGATGGCGGTCCCATCCTGAACACACCTACATGTCAATATTTTCATTATGAATTAGCCACGCCCCCTGGTGACAGGAAGTGACGTTTTTTACTCAGACCCCCACATTTCTCAGTTCTTTTGACACAAGCAGGTCAAAATTGGTTGAGAGAGCAGAAAACAAGTTGGTGAAGATATCCAATGACAACTGTTGTTCTGTGATGCACAGCGTGACCGTAGAGCCATGGCGAATTTCGATATGCCGCCATGACATCATAAACCCTTATAAATCCCTCAGGTTTTATCCAATTTCCATCAAACAAACACAGATTGATCAGTGTCCGGCCCTGAACAGGAAATGTCTGTCACTTCCGGTTTTGGCCCAAGCCCCGCCCACTTGCAACAGGAAGTGCCTTCTTTTAACTCTGTGGTGTCCTTTTCCTCAGGAATTAAACCAAACCTGTTTAAAATTGTGCAGCACATGTCCAACACTCTCATGATGACACAATAAAAAACGCAAGTTCCTACGCCAATCGTAACCATGGTGAATGTTGTGCCAACAGGAAGTCCCTCTATGTCAACCAGGAAATGGTTCTTCTGAACCAAACTTGGTATGTATGATAATCCAAACTTGGTATGTATGATGACAGTGCTCCTCTTAACTGGACGGAACAAAAAAGTCCAGGGAAAACCATAAAAAGACTCAGCGCCCCCTAAAATATTTCAATCAATTAGCCTCACCCCCTAGATTGACTCACATGGATGAAATCCGGCACACTGTTAGAACTTGCCAAGACGTACAAAAAAGTCTTTTCGACCCATGCCCTGAACTGTACAGGAAGTCGGCCATCTTGTCATTTTTGCTGCCATTTTATGCATTTTTGTCCGTCATGTTTTAAAAACTCCTACAGTTTTCATCACAATCACCTCAAAAATCATCTGAAAACTCTCAGTTCATGCGGCATTAAAGTTATCAAAATCTTTCTTGCAGGTGCTGCCCTTCAGCAATAATGTCCACTCAAACTTTGATGTTTCGCCATGAAGGACAATACCTCTTTATCATGGATGTAAAGCAGCTGATCTGATACAAACTGAACATGGACCGGTAAAGTTTGATCATGACCACTACCAGGTTACCAGATGATGTCATCAGTATAGCCACGGCCCCTTTCAACCGGAAGTGACTCATTTTCAGGCCTTAATGAGCTGCATTCATCAGGAAAACATGACTTTGATACCTCCCATCCTTCAGTCATGACTCCAGAAAGCTACTGAAGGTTTATCACTAACAGAGCGGCTGCACAGACTGGCAGAGAGGATGAAAAGGTAGTGCTGTTGCACAATAACTCCGGAGAGATTTATGCACTTTCTACTATTCCCCAAGATAGACTTTTTTAAATATATTAGCAGAATTCTGCTATTTTTATCGTGCTAAATCAAACCAACATCACTCCTTTTAATGTTTAAAGGTCACAAAACTTGAATTTACATGTAATTGTGGTCTTTCCATGTACAAATTAATGATTCGCACCTATATCTGAATCATAACTAGATTTATGTTCACAATTCCGAGTTTATGTTTGAATAGATAGTTAAGGAGAGAATTGTTTCAATCCACTAACACAGATATACACTGACCACTGAAATTAGAGACTGGGTATTTGAAAAAAAGAGAGAAAGAATATTTACAAACAATTGTAGAAAAGTCCATTACGAAATAATGCATAAATTACTTGCCAGAGACATTACATGACATGCTACTGTCACATTATACATCCATATATAGATGTCCAGTTTTACTTATCCCTCGAGTCTAATCCAGTCACCTTCAAACTAACAAGCTTTCATCAAGGTCCATTCCTGACCAGAAAATTGACATTAATTTTGAACAAAGATATACATGCTTGTCTTATGTGTGTAAAAAGCAAAACTTCAAAAGAAATGAAAGAAAAAAAGGATAAAGAACATAGAACTGACATACAAAAACACTTATTTTGTTTCCATTTATCTGTGCATTTATGTACTTAAAGTTCAGTTACACTTGTCAATGTCAAATGCTATCAGCAGGGCACCACAGGGAATTGAACCCCATCTCATGACTGAGAGTACCACACCAGTGCCTTTTGCTTTTTGCATGACATGACTAGGTAAAGCAAAACCTGCATGAAGAACAGCATTTTGGTATCAGATCTAATATTTCTTTGTAATAAGAAATGATAAATCTTTACTCTCTGATTTTAATAACCTCAACAGTTTTTAGTATGATCTTTTATCACTATGTCTTCACAACCAAAGCTGTCTTAATGCAGGAAACGAAACCTTAACCATTTTTTTGTTTGTTTTTGTTTTTAAAACACATTATATGGACATCATTTAGAAACAGCTTGTAAAAAAAGAATCTTTTAAAGCAAACTATGTACAAACCTAATAGCAATAGAAGCTTCATATTGTACAAAATATTTTGAGCTCTATCCTATACTCAATATTTCACATCCCTAATGACATTCAAAATCAAATCTTTTTAAAGGTACAAACAACAGCCTCATGGTCACTAAAATAAATTGGAACAACAGTTGCCTCCACTTCATAGAATGAGGTCTTAATGTAAACATGATCTATTGATGTCCCTCTTTCTGTTGTAGGTTCCGTCACTAACTGAGTATAACCCCTGTTTGTGATAAACTGGGAGATTGTTGATGATTTCAAAATATCATCATTGAAATCTCCCAGCACAGCTACTGTGTTACTTAGTGGCTCCAGCCAATCAAGTAACCTACCTATATATTCCTTAAACAAGGACACACGATAAGATGGTGGTCGATAAACAATCGCCACCACCATGCTGTGATTCCCAACCTCATACACCAAACATTCTAGATTGACATGTGGTACGTTCAAAATGTTACATGTCATATCATCTCTGCAATACATGCCAACTCCACCATGTTGTTGGTCTTGCAAAGTCCTCAACAATGGATGGCCACTACTGTACGATGAACTTCGTGGACAGTTATAAAAACTGTAACCAGCCAACTTCACCGTTTCTAATGACGCAGATGCAGGCAGCCATGTTTCTGTAACAGCAATACAGTTAGGCTGTAAATGCTGTGTACACGAAGCCAAATCTGCTACATGCCGAGCCAAGCTTTGCACATTCATCATGAACACACGGAAAGTGCATTCATTAAATCTGTGCCCGAGCATACATTCTTTCAAAAATGGGGTCATACTTTCAATGGCACCCTTAACATCATCCTTACAATATATGCGTTTCTCCTCAAAATCCTGTAAGATTAAGCCTGATAGATTTTTAACGCGACTTAAAGCTACATATGCTTGGCCAGCAGAAAATATTTTATCAAGGGAAACTACAGCTTTATCAACCGTGAGACCTTGAACCTTATGTACTGTACAGGCCCAAGCTAGTTTTAATGGAAACTGGCGTCGCAATCCCCCCTTATTGGTTGCCCTCTCCTCCTCTGGGTCAATACCAGTTGAGTCGGCTAAATTTAACAAGTTAATTCTATTATCTTTTCTCCTCTTTGCACCTACACGTCCGTCATCAAACTTGACAAAGATTCTCTTTGGAAAATTACTTTTTTCAGAATCTATTATTCGCGCAACAGTACCACAAACGCCATTAACGAGACCATCAGCAACATCTACATTTTTACATAACATAACCCTTGCACCTTCACCTATGTTTAAAACCTCTACCAAACAAGTATTTGGTGCTTTAGCATGATGGCCATCTAATAATTTTAGGTTCCCTGTTTTTTTATCATTAACGAAATCTTGCGCATGGATTGCATAATATTCAGGGCAGCTCTCCATTAGTTGCTTTATGTTGTGCTCATTTACTTGTTGATTTGTTGCAAATATATGCAAGGCTGAGCTGACCTCACCAGTTTCACAGCTTTTTAATATGCACACGTCGCTTTTTGAGAGAGCTGTCCCTTTAGAATGTGTTCGGATTCTGTTCAATAAACCAGAAAACAATTCATCTTTCTGCCTAACTATCTGTGTCACTTCTGCAACCTTAAATAAATTACCCCATAAGTTACTACGAGCGTCATCAACATACAAAGGTTTCCCCTTTACTGGTGGCAACTGGAAAAAATCTCCCACTGTCACAACACTAACATTTCCAAATGGTGAGGAGTCAGTTTGTTTTATTTGTCTTAACCTGCCATGTACATTGGACAGTAGGTGGTGATGTACCATGAATATCTCATCGATAATTAAAAGCTGTAGATCACTATGGGGTGCCGAAGTCCTGCCCCTTCCGGTTAGCCCCATGGGTGCTTAAAATTGAAAAAATATGAATGGGAGTCAATGGAGTAAAAATAATTATCTTCTGGTCCCAGTCGTTCTCTGCCCTGGATTCCAGATATTTCCAGATTTCCAGATAAATTTCGATATGCCGCCATGACATCATAAACCCTTATAAATCCCTCAGATTTTATCCGATCACCATCAAAACAACACAGATTGATCAGTGTCCGGCCGTGAACAGGAAATGGTTGTCACTTCCGGTTTGGGCCTAAGCCCCGCCCACTTGCAACAGGAAGTGACTGATTTTCAGGCCAAAATGAGTTGCATTCATCAGGAAAGAGCCTGTTGGCCATGAGGTGTGTGGGGAGGGAGCTGCTGGTGGACGGGGCGGCCAAGCGGCGCCAGAGGTGCGAGGGCCTCCAACGCCGCTTGCGGCTTTAATTTTATTATTATTTCTTTAAAATTTCTCATCTAAAACAGGCTGTAGATGCTAAAGCCTTATGTTCCCAATCACCGTGGCAACATGATAACAGCCTCAGTTTTCACAATGTGGGGCTAAAATGATGTAAAATGAAAGTATCAACAGAAATAGCACCATAAAGGCCAACCAGGATAAGAAAAAACAGAAATGACAGATCAACAGCAACCAGTATGTCCTCGTCTCAGATCTCACATCATTCTCTTAAGTTTAGGCTTTCAGGAGAAAAATTTTTGGCCTTGAAACGAACATACAGTACAACATAAACTTTCTACATATTTATAGATTTTAATCATTTACAGTTATTTCTGCGACTATGTACCTCCTATCTTCACAGAATCATCTCCGACTTATCTTCCTTTATTCCAGCCATAGAGGACCATTATTTTTCTTCTTCTCAGACACAAAAAGAACTTTCTAGCCGGATCATGTTACCTATAAGTCACATTTCCTTTAGATAAAGCAGCTTAGTGTGACTTACAGCAACGCACATAAAAAACATTTAAAGCTACAAAAAACAACAAATTAATATTGGAAGAAAACTGTGCTTACATCCTCAGACAGACTGTTCAGGTAGAACTGAAACGCAGCCTCGCCATGTTTAGTCCTGACTCTGGGAACAATCAGGAGACCGGTTCCTGAGTTTCTCACATATGGTTCACATATCACGGATGTACCTTGGTGTACATGGCTAGACCATCAAAGGACTTGTACACGCGTTTATTACACGCGAGAGCCGGTATAGAGACCTGAGCGGTGGCTAACATGGCTGTATTTCTTTGCTCTGGTCAGGACCTGAGCAGCAGCTTTTTGAACACACTGCGGTGGTCTCACAGCTCGTTCTGAGATTATAATCTTATCTGATACAGACAAAAGACAATGGCTACAGACTATGTTTACACTGTGACACAAATGTGACATGAAACTGGTTTCTGTCTGATGACTGTTTACCGTTTACATTACAACTAATTTAACCTGTTTCATTGTAAAGATGCACCAGCCCTAATGTGGCTAGAATGTGAGTGGCATGTGCAGTTCAAGAAAGTTACCATCAGTCCCACTGAACTGGAAAGCATCGCGGAGGAGTTGCTACCGGTGTAGGAACCAGATCAGGGCCCGCGCCTTCCGATGACGTATGCTGTATGTATGCGGTGTGTTCGGCTCATATATGATTGGCTGGATGTGGTTCGGGCAAATTAGCAGAATTGAAATTCTATATTAGAACTTTAAGATCTGAAATCATAGGATGTTATAGCTATATGTTTGAAAAAACCACTTAGTTAGAAGAGCAGACAGACTTTATTGCACATATTCCACAACGCAAGGCCGAAAGCAGCTTGATAAGACCTCGGGGAGGTTTGGTGGAGTTTTAAGGGTTAAACTGAGAAACAGATGATTTTCTGCTCTGAAAAATGTGGGAGAAAAGCAGGAATATGTGAAATCAACTGTTAACTGGGGGTGGGATGTCTATGCATTAATTACAATTAATTAAGGTGAGCTAAAGCTAAGGCACACTGTTAGCTAAAAAACCCAGCTGTGGCACCTGTCAATCAAAAGGACACGCCCCTACTTATTTTGAATTTCCAGATTAAATAACATCTGAGCAGACAGTTTATAAATAAATTCCCTCCCCCCACAGTTTTCACGAAGGTAAACTTGACCTTTTAAAGCTAAAATGTTTTTCTGTACCTGGCTGTAAACATGTTTATTTCTGCAATTTTTGGCACTCGGATTGGACTAACATTTCTCGGACAGAGGTAAACGCTTGGCGCTGGCGTAAGCTCCGACCAGCCCATAAGCGTCCCCATGAAGCAGAGTAAAAGATGTTACAGGAGTAGACTAACAGCTGCTGCTGACTGATATCAGCCTGGCTAACTGTCAGACACAGTATGAATGGATAGCAATGAAGAGTGTAGGTAAAAAACTATTAAAAAGTTAAAAGTACTGTAACATGTTGTACTCTTAATTATCTGTTAGTTAAAGTACTTAGAATGGGAATTTAACTTCAGCTCAGGAACATTTTCTATTTCTTTTTCTACCGTTTTGATATGAAATGCAATTAAAAGCATTTTCAAGATATCAAGAGCTTGAGTTTTTTGTGTCTATCATTTCATTCAATCAATTTGAATAAAAATGATTCAATAAATACAATCAATTAATTAATTGCAAAGCCTCGAATTAAATACATCAATATTTCTAATGAAGTCCCACCCCTACAATTAACATGATCATGTACAAGAAGAAAAACAGAGGCTGTGTATATCTACCATTATTGTTCCTCCTGTTTGGGTCCGTAGGGGCCGCAGCACTTTCCGCTGTACCAGGAAATTGGGCAGAAACAGGAGAGGTGGGATTTCTGTGATTGTTGCCACCGCCAGAGACCACTACGGTGAAAAATTAAACACAGTTAGGACGTAACTCATTCAGCTCTACAGCAAAGACGGGTGATAAGGACCAAAATACTTAGTTTCAGCTTAATAAGTATGAAAGAAAAAAAACAGTTGAAGAAACAACATGCTGATTTTATGAATGTCTGACAGAATGACTACAGTCGAAGGGAACCAGAGAGCTGCAGCACATCGTGTCCAACCACAGACCCATTTATAATGAAACACAGGAGCCAGCATTTTATTCCCAACAGAACATACAGCCAGTAAAAAGTCCTGAACACACCGTTTTACTCAGTAAATACATTTTTAAAGCAGCAACTGACATGAAAGTTTGGACTAACGCAATGCATGTCCGTAAACAAAGTTACAATGGTGAAAACAATAATTACATGTTCAAAATAATTAATTTGTTGTTCCGGTATTGCTCCAACTGATTGTAAATCTCACTTAACTCCTTACTCTGACCATATGCTTATTACCTTTAATATCAATCTCCTCCTCTCAAAAATCATCCTCCCCCGTACTATCTCATTCCGTAATATTAAGGACATTAACATCAACACCTTCTCTACTGACATCAACAACCTTCCCAGTACCAATGCTAACTGCTCACCTGACGAACTGGTCTCTCATTACAACAACAATCTCAATACTCTCTTGAACACCCATGCTCCGTTGAAAACTAGATCTGTCTCCTTCTCCCGTTCTGCACCTTGGTTCAGCCCTGCTCTCCGTCAACTCAAATCAAAAGGGCGACAACTAGAACGGCTCTACAATAAAACTGGACTCACTATACACAAAGAAATGTACAATAACCATGTCATGTTATACAAGAACAGTCTCTCCTCAGCAAAATCTACTTACTACTCTGGTTTAATTAATTCCAATCAACACAACTCTAAAACTCTCTACTCTCTGCTCACCAATATCACAAAACCCCCTGACTCTCTACCCCACCACATGCAGTCAACTGACTTCTGCAACTCACTTATGTCTTTCTTTGTTTCCAAGATCACTGACATCCACCAACACCTGACCAACATCTCATGTGGAGCTGCAGCCTCTGGAGTGGACTTCCCTGCCCCTTACTCATCCCTTACAACTACATTTTCCAGCTTCATCCTCCCTTCCATCCAAGCCATCTCTGAATTTATCCTTAAATCCAAACCCTCCACCTGTCAGTTCGATCCACTCCCCACATCTCTTGTTAAAACCTGTTCCTCCTCTCTTGCTCCCCTCATTACCAACATCATTCATTCCTCTTTACTTTCCGGAACCGTCCCTCCTGCACTTAAAACGGCTACAGTTACACCTATCCTCAAAAAACCCGGTTTGGACCCCACCAATTTTAATAACTTACGCCCTATCTCCAATTTACCTTTCATTTCCAAAATTCTTGAAAAGTCTGTTGCCTCTCAGCTTCATAACCACCTCATCACAAACAATATTTACGAACAGTTTCAGTCCGGTTTTCGTCCCCTCCACAGCACTGAAACGGCACTCCTCAAAATCTCCAATGACCTCCTTATAGCTTCAGATTCTGGTTTACTGTCCATTCTCATCCTTCTTGACCTCACAGCAGCATTTGACACTATTTCTCACCGCACTCTTCTTGACAGACTGTCATCTATCGGTATCTCCGGCACCCCTCTCACCTGGTTTACTTCTTACCTCTCTGGCCGCACACAGTTTGTTCAACTTAAATCACACAAATCCAACCCTTACCCTGTCTCTGCTGGTGTGCCCCAGGGCTCGGTCCTGGGGCCGCTATTATTCATCATCTACATTCTTCCACTTGGCTACATTTTCTGTCGACATAATATTCATTTTCATTGCTACGCGGACGACACCCAGCTCTACCTCTCTACCAAACCATCTTCCTCACTTCCACCAACCTCTCTTACCCACTGTCTCCAAGAAATTCATTCTTGGTTTTCTTCCAATTTCCTAGAACTCAACAGTTCTAAAACAGAAGTCCTAATGGTAGGCACGCCCCATTTTCTCTCCAAATCTAATAGTTTCTCCATTTCCATCAACAATTCAATCATCCTTCCCTCCCCTCAAGTAAAGAGTCTGGGTGTCGTCCTCGACAGCACACTCTCTTTTCAGTCCCACATTAATAATATCACTCGATCAGCATACTTTCATCTCCGAAATATTTCCCGTCTCCGTCCCTCTCTTACCCCCCATACCACTGCCATTCTCGTCCATAGCCTTGTCACCTCACGAATTGATTACTGTAACTCACTTCTCTTTGGTCTCCCCAACAAAGCCCTCCAAAGACTGCAGCTCCTTCAAAACTCTGCAGCTCGAATCATCACCCGGACACCCTCCACTCATCATATCACCCCCATCCTGCAACAACTTCACTGGATTCCCATAAAACAAAGAATTAATTTCAAAATACTCCTTATCACTTTCAAAGCACTTCACAATCAGGCTCCACCATACATATCTGAACTTCTACACATTTCCATTCCTGTCCGCTCACTCCGCTCCTCCACCTCTCTTCAACTTTCTGTTCCCCCTGCCCGCCTTGTCACTATGGGGAGTAGAGCATTCAGCCGCTCTGCTCCCCGTCTTTGGAACTCCCTCCCCCCTGATCTTCGTGCCATAGACTCTCTCCCTCTCTTTAAATC
>JBAMHT010092383.1:0-11032 GCA_037177075.1 Craterocephalus fluviatilis | reverse complement strand
CTTGAAACAAATGTAATCCAACAGGTAGGTTTAGCTCAGAGCAGCTGGTTGCTAGGCAACGCTGTGTGTGGTTACACTGGGGCAGGGATGTTGTGTGACGAGGTCTCACCGGGTCTGTGTGTGCTCATAACGCCACATGGAAGGATGCTCAGCCAATCACAGTTAAGGATGGAAAACACCCTTTTTATAAGACATAACCAACGGTGGACATTCAGGTGGACTTCTGGTCATTTTTATACTGAACAATTTATAGAAAAACTAATAAAATAAAAAACAACCAAACCAAATATCCTGAACTTTTTGTGAGTATCGTGTCAGGCTAAAAGTTTGAAAAGAGAATTGACTGTTAAGGTCGTCAACTCTGGCCCTCGAGATATTCCAATGAGTTTTTATCTCCCCAAACCTTTTACTGAAAGGCTCATGAAGATCTGCACAATGACAGAAAAGAAAAAGGTGTAACAACTAAAGGCACCAGCAACCTTTTGGAGACAAAACAAACATTTAGTTTGATGGTTTAAACAACCATTAGTGCTGCTTAAATGTCCATCATTTGGAAGAATGCTGTGTCATCCCCATCTCCACAAGCGCTGCCTGAACGGCGATGATGTCGTTGTCAAACTCCGTCCCACAAATTGGACTTTGTTCCTAAATTGAGTGAGACAGAAAACACACTAGGGTCACATTGGTAACACATGAAAGTGTAAATGTGTGGAGTTGGTACCGTATGTGTGGGCTGTCAGCTTTCCTCTGGTCTGCCAAAGGACAAACGTGGCAGCACATGCAGCTGATCACTGGCTGGATCTGTTAGGATGCGCCACGCGCTGCAGAAAGGGAGGACTCACATGCAGGCACACTGGGCTTTAGGCTTTAGCCAGGGAGTCCTGAGAAGAGGAAAACACCAATACTACACTGGAAAACAGCTACGGCTTTACCAGGTACGTACGGCAAAGAAGTGGCGCTGAGTGGAGAGTGGAGAGCGGGTAAGAAGGAGTGGAGATGAGTTGGCTGGAAGCAGGTGTGATTAATCACTCAGGTGAGTCTGATGACTGGGGCCCCATCCCAAACCGGCCTACACACCACCCCTTCACCATCCAGTGGGACTGGAAATGAATCACACTCGCAGCCGCCGAAGGACCCTTCAGTCGGAGGGGGGGGCATGAAGGAGATGAGCGGGAAGGAGGCGCCCTCTTCCCTCCACTGGAAAAGGGAAGCAGGTGTAGCCATGGCAACACAAAGATGCCAGTGTAGCGTTGTGTAGGAGTTGTGAGGCGCAGCGGCCGCCTCGTTATTCCCCGCTCTGTCCCCGAAACATCATGAATGAAGCAGCCGGTACAATGACAGGAGCTACGTTATACTTCACTTAGTTTATAGTGACTCCACACGTATTTCTGCTCCAGTGCTCCCAGTGCTCCCATTATTACCGTTTGATATTTATGATCAAACTCATGAATGAAAGATGATAATTGTGTTACATCACATCAAACGTCATCATAAAGAAACAGCAGCTAGTTTGGTCTTATCTTCCTTCACCTGCTGATTTTCTGTCAGTGTGATGAAGACATGGGCGGATCTACAGGGGGGCAAGGAGGGGCAACTGCCCCCCTGGTTTATACCCTCGCCCCCCCAACAATCATGTTAACCAGATTGCTTAATTGTCTAAAAGAACATTTTTGCATTGAAAAAAGTGAATAATTTACCTAAAAATACACATTTTAAACTAAACTGGGCTGTAGCTTGACTGGTAGCTCTATATGATGATTAAAGCAAAAAGACGCACAATTACTGTACATCCACCGATACTGT
Source organism: Craterocephalus fluviatilis (assembly GCA_037177075.1). Lineage (NCBI taxonomy): Eukaryota > Metazoa > Chordata > Actinopteri > Atheriniformes > Atherinidae > Craterocephalus > Craterocephalus fluviatilis. Next base: position 9,229 of record JBAMHT010092383.1, on the reverse strand, counting down.
AAGAGAGGGAACATAACAAACAGGCTACACAGAATAACAGATGTCTGAATATAACCTGCTACACCGTGATGGTCGGCGTGAATGATCCACTCCAAACGGGCTCATTTCTTCTTCTTCTTCTTCTTATGGCGTGTAATGGCGGTTGCCAAACAACTTAAGGTGCATTAGCGCCACCTTCCTGAATGGAGTGTGGGCCGGGATGGCCCCCATACGCTCCGTCTCTGCAGGTATCTACTAAATCCTCACACTTCCACCAGTCTCTTTCAGAAACCGAATAACTGCTTTTACTGCACCTGTTGTCTGCATCTCTTCAATATTTCCTCTAGAGTGAAACGGACTTGGTTTTCTTTTCACCGCGCCACAAGTTCCTTCCTCTCCCGGTCATATCTTGTTCTGTGAATGAAAACATGCTTTACTGTTTCTGTTTCCCCACAGTTCTCACATTTTCCAGTCTGATGTTTCCCTACAGTCTCCAACGTACTGTTTAGTCCTGTATGTCCAAGTCTTATCCGTGTTGTAACGTCTTCCTCTCTCCTGTTAAGGCCGGCACACACCCCTTTTCTGTTGTAACAGTGTGATAAAACCTACCCATCACACCCTCATCCCAGTCTTTCTGCCATATCGTTTTCAGACCCACTTTAGCAAAACTTTTCACCTCTGATTTACTATATTAATTAATTAATTATTAATATTAATTATTAATTAATAATTATTATTATTAATTATTAATATTATTCAGGAAGTCATGGACAAGGTAGAGGTACCTGCAAAGCTCCATGCAGCCTCTGAGAGGCCCGATCCAGACGAGGCTCTGGCCCTCCCCTGGTCCCGTTTCACTCAGAAGGAGCAGCAGTGAGGGATCCACTCCACCAGAAAGCAGTGCTTCTAAACTAGCCCCTCATCTGATGAATGCCATGTTTTGGATGGAAAATGCCAGCAGCTCTTCTTGTGACGCTTTCAGGGTTGAAGTGGAGCAGCTGGAGCAGCAGCTTGGAGCCCAGGTGTCCCCATGCCCTCAGCTTGTGTCTCCTGTCTCCCCCAGGCCAGCCTCCCCCGCTTCCAGACCCTGCAGACTCTCAGTATTGCTCCCCGCCAGGTAACCCAGTCAGACACTCCTTCCCTCTAAGAATGCTTCCATAAGCTTGGTTTTTCACTCTTTACTCATAACGGAGCAGATAACCCTGCTGCTTAACGGGGAAGAAAGAGGTAGATGAAGACAAATCTATTGGGACAGAAGATGAAAATGTGTGTAAATCTGTAAGCGCATGTATAAGGCATCCTGCACCTATGCTCTTTTTTTTTACTTCTTTGTGTACAGATGTGTAGAATTAATCTTTAGACTAAATGGGATGGGAACTAATAAGCAGTGCTTGTTCCCATTCCCTTTCACATATGCTATTTATTTATTTATTCCTTTGTTTATTACTCTTCTTTGTTTCTGACTTTTCAGTTATGATAAAATATCATGAGGGATTCTTTTTTTCTGTTGTAACATTTGATGTTATATTCTTTGGTCGCATATTTGAAATAAACAGTAGTTACCAACTTGCCTTACCCTTTCTATTAATGAAGGTTAAAAACTCAAACTGTATCTCTCCCCGTTTGAGGTCCAAGGAGCTGCGCTGGTAGGAGTTCCTGTTCAGCCAGAAAGCAGAAAGGGAATCTGGACCTTCTACTGGGATCATGTTCTTCCTCTTTTTCCCCTTTTTTCAGTAATGTTTTTTTATCTTTTTTTCAGTATGAAGTATAAAGGCTCTAATATTTTAGGATACGTGATGATAAACATCCTACTTTTCCCCGTTATAGCAGCACAATAACAGTAATAAATGGGCTACTTCCCACCATGTCTCTGTACTTATGACCATTACGTTCCCACTGAGCAACGTCCCAGTGCTCACGGGGATGAACATCATCTTCTGCAACTCTGGCTGCAGCCGGCCTGCGCCAGGCAAGGGCTCCAACATGTCCGGCTGTACGCCTACTGCCCCTTCTTCACCTTCCTCCTGCTCATCATCTTCAAGCTCATCATCCTCAGATTCCAAGTAGGAGGGGCGCGATGGAGGGCCTCGTCCAGCACCACCCACAGAAAGCTTTCCTGTGGGATTTCAATGAGCTGAATTCAGGGCAGTCATGGCTAAATGCAAGGTTTTTCCTCGGGATGTGCTGATTAGACCTCTATGATCGGGTCTTCATAAAAATACCAGACATGTGTAAAAACGACCTGATCCATGACACGATCCCACAGAGCGTTAAAAAGAGGGACGGAGCTTCCGCTTACGTCACTTTGTTTCCTGAGAAGCTGCAAATGAAGCCCGGTGGGCGTTTCCACCGCCGCCATCTTCGCTGGGTCGTGTGTCACTACTCCTGGAAAAAACAAACATGGGCAAAGAGCAGTCTGGGGCACGACGACTTCCTCTTAACCGAGCAAAGCGTAAACATCAGGAGCTAACGGCTCACTAATCGCTGAGCTAAATGTAAGGCATGCTCGGAGTTGCTGCTGTGACCTTCTTCAGAGCAAACAAGAAGCTGATCATGAGCCTCCAGCCAGGAGCCAGCATCCAGCTTCCCACCTGTCAATCAAAAGGAGCAGGAAAAGCAGGTTTTTAGGGCCAACTTAAACGGGAGCAGCTGCCCGATGCTTCCCATTAGCTGTGCTGCTAGCCGCCTGCCCGGCTAAACACTGGAGCATCTTTAACGCTCCTTTCTCCATCACTCACAGACCCCAGGCTCAGAAAAAGATCAATTCTCCTTGAAGAATGTTGGAATCTGTGTAAGATCGCTGTATGGATGCACAGTGGTCACATCAGTTATTCAGGAGATTTCTCTATGTTTTTTTGTTTTTTTTAAATGGGTGAGACATTTTTTAGCCAAAAGTTATGATGCTTTGCACAAAATAACCCCTCCTACACACACACACACACACAGACACAGACATGATGGGGTAACAGATGGGGATCAGCAGATACTGAAACATCAATACTGGGATCTGATCGATGAACAAGAAAGTTTCTCCTAATTTTGACTTTTCAGAATGTTTGAAACGTATTTCATTTAAATGCATCTTTCCTTTGGTCGATGTAGCCGGTTTCTCAGAAACACAGTCTGTCACAGGGTGTGGCCTCCTCTAGCTGCCCCTCTCTTGGCCTGATAATCAGGTGATTAAAAGCACCTGCAGGCAGGTAGACATGGGCCGGCTTGTTTTACTCTCCAGGCAAAAAGCAGCAGAGGTGGAGCAGAACCGAGCAGCAGCGTTTTTAGGGCAGCGAACGGAGCGGGAACACCCTGCTGCAACAGATGCTGCCTTCATGTGGTGTGGGAAACATGAGCCTTTCCACCTGTACAGTGGAAATTACCAGTGTGTTGTGTTCAAGTGCTTTTGTTTTGTTGTTGTGAAGAGAAACATGGTGGACAAAAAGCGAACAATAATTTAATACTTTATAAAAAATGAAATAAGTTTAAATGGAGATACTACATAAAAGAATGTAAGCAGCAACATGGAGTCGGCTACAAACAGCAGCAGAGAACATTTAGCAGAACGTAATATTTACCAAACAATCATCTCGCTGCTCTCCGCCATGCTGAAAGGTCAAAGTTGATCTCATCTCGGCAGCTCGGGTATCATAAGATTTTTCCAGTTTCCCAGTGGAAATTACCACATGAGTGGGTGTTCATGTTCGGTTTTTGGTATTTACCATAAATACGGTAGCACATGAAGGCAGCAGGAGCCTGGGACCTGGAGTGGCAGCCATTAAGAGGGATGACCACCGTGAGAAGGACTGGGACTATCCAACGGGCCACGGAGCAGATTCCAGCCCACGTTGGGACGGCAGCGGGATGAGAGAGGGGACGCCTCACTGGATACGCCGAGGGGGGAAGTGAGCTTCACCTCTCCATTCAGCTACGTAGAAGAACCCAACTACCTGCTAGTTGTCTGGTGGACATTTATTTTTACTCTGTTTAGCATGTTTATAGACTTTAGATTAGACTTTTGCAGTGGATTTTTATGTGCGACAGCAGACCTGCGGGGGTACGGACTTCCTGGGAAGAGGAGCTGTGGGACGGAGGAATCTGCTGCGGGGACAACCTCCACCAAGGACCTCTCGTTGGACTCAGTCTTCAGTAATAAACTGTAACAATGAGCTTTCCTGGAGTCCTCGGTGTGACGGTTACTCCTCTGCAGAGCTGCTAGCACAGGTACTGGGTGTGGTTAAGCCCCTGCTCACACAGTAAAGGGATCCATCATGCAGCAGCAACACTCAGGGCTCAAACTGATTTGGGAAGGAAGTGCAGGTCTTACCATGCTGTTTGGGGATCCCTCCTTTGGCTGCACTGGATGTAGAAAGGCTCCATTAGCTAGTCAGACCAACGCTGTGCAGCACTGCAGAACAAGATTGTGTTGCAGATGTTCTCAGAGTAAAGCATGTTTTTCCCTTGCTGGTAAGATGCACATCCACGCTGCTCATCAACCTGAAGCAGGGCTCCGCCATGTCATGTGCATGTTAGTAACCACTGATGGAGCTGTGCTCAGTGCTCCCTGATTGTGGCATCACTGCTTTTCTATCCAACACTGAAGTCAGCATTTATGATCAAACATGTAAAAACAAGCTTTGACTCTTTTTACAGGAGTCGTCATTTAATGTTCAGGTCCTCATGCAGCAGATAATCTGGCCAAACTGTCAGAACGATGATGATGATGATGAAGAATGCCCATTGGCCACAAGATGCAGGATTTCTGGCTGTTTCAGGAAGTTCATTGTTACAAGTGAGTTGGTGAAAAAACTACAAAGAAGCGGTCTGATGAAAATGTGTTCATTCCTCCTCAAACTGGTTGTTAAAGCAGAGCTCAGTAACTCCAGCTCGGAGCTACTGGTCTTCTCTGAGAGCTCGCTGTGGTAAAGTTCGTCCATCCTCCCCTACACCCCCCCAGCACACAGACGTCTCCTCTGCTTCTGTCCTTTTCTGATCCCTGAATATGTTTCCTAGCTTCTGCTAGCTTGCTGATGCTACTTTGCTACGCTGACAGCAGCAGCTGCGTCTGCCTCTGCAGCAGAGTCCCGTCTCCTGCAGCAGCCGTTTATGCTATGGATGATATTTGTATCTGGTGCGGGCGGATCACGGGTAAGGATCTAAATGTTAGACGTGACGAGTGTTTTACTGAGGCTGTTGGGCAGCAGGGCGGCCTGCAAAGCTCGCTGTGGGGCTCGATGCAGCACCATGAGGAAGAGTTTCCCTGCTGCTGATGGGATTCAGGAACAGACAGCACCGCTGGAAACGGGGATAATCAATCTTAGCTTTTTTATGCGGGACTCTCCGAGCTCCAAAGCGGTTTCCTCCTCGGTCACGTTTACTTCTAATCCATCGTGCCGCTGGTCTGAAACCCGTCTGTGTTGGCCAGGTAAAGCGGCTCCAGCCCCTGATGCAAACTACATGAAGCGGTTCTTCTCTGCTCCGGCAGAGAGGCGGTGCCTGGCTGTGTAGAAGCAGGTCTGAGAGGCAGGAGCCGGTGTTCAGACGTGGAAAGTAAAGAAGCCATGCTTAGTGTGGCTCTGACTCCTAAGCAGCACTGGAAGCAGCTCGGTGGAAACGGGGTCTGAGTGCTGTGAGGCAGTTTGTGTTACTGCCAGATCTGCTCGGCTTGCTGCCACGCACAGTTGCAGGTTTCAGGCCAGAGACCCCTGGGGGAGGAGAGGAAACATGGAGTCACCCTAGAAACACTTTGTTTAGCTCCACAGGGATCCGGAAAAGCATGGAGGTAAAAAAGTTACTTAGTTCTGCTTTAACCTCCAATAAAAGTAAAGGCTCATTTTACAGCATCTATTCTAATTACACAGTAGAAATAATTAAGATTATTATTATTTTATTATTTTTTTTGTCCATGAAAACCATGAAAAACTATTTAAAAGCAAGGTGCTGATTCTTCTGCTCTGGTTGTGATTCTTGGTTCATCATCCTGTGGGAAATTTGATGCTCTTCTCTTCCAGAATGTATCTCTTGTGTTGATGTAAACAGACCCAGGTAAAAAAAAAAAGCGAAGTTCTCCTTTAATTTTAAGTAAACTGTCTCTGCTTCAAACCTTTTTTCACTTTAAAGATTTGAAGAAACCAAACTTCTTTAAATTTCACAAAATGTAATTGTTCAGCAATCTCACCGTGCCCAAATTAAGATTTCATTAGTATTTGTCATCCATAATTGTAAAATAAACAAAATATGCACATAGATCAGAATTTGTCAGAAAGGACCACGGACTAACAAATCCATGCAGTTTCCTTTTTTTTGTCACAAAGTAAAAATATTCTGGCACTCAATAGATCTGGTGGGTTTTTATACTTGAAAAAAACATGCTCATATAATTAAATTACAACCATTTTTCAGTTTTACATGAACTCACTTTTCCTGAGCTAGTTCTGTTTGTAGCATTTTTTAAAATTCTGAATATTGTTTTGTACATTTGTTGTAATAATGCAATTTATTTCACCAGTTATTTCTGTTTATGCCAATTTTTAAAACTGGGTTAAAAACATTGTCCTTTTTATTGCAACACTGATCCCAACATTAACTTTGGAATATTTAAGTTAGGGCTGGACAATAATTCAATATCAATATATATCGCAAAATAATTTATTCAATAATGGTGATATGAATTTTGAACACATTTCCGATATTTTGATAAACATTACAGCGCATGATTACATCGTTTCACTGCCTGGTGTTTAACGGCGCAGACATTTTAAACCAGACAGAAAGAGCTGCAACTCACACACAACAATACGTAATAGATTACGATCACTACAGACACAGAGCCCGACCAAGTAGGGATGTCGACACCGGGAATGTTGGTATTGATCCGATATCAAGTAAATAAAGGGGCCAGTATCGCTGATATCAATACCGATACTTTTTCATGTCTTCCTACCTTTTTCTAGTTCTTTTTTTTGTCAAATATAAGTGCTCTTAGAAAAAACAATAATAAATCAGAAATTTTCTGTCAGTGCATTTCTGTTTTTTCTTAAATAAACAAAGATATCACACAACACAACTTAAAACTAAATCTCCTGGTAGAAGGCTAAACAGCTTGCTGTAGTTTCATTTTCAGCATTAAAATAAAGCCAAACTTCTCTTCTTCTCAGACATCACTGCGCTGTGTCTCCTGCAGACTCCAGGACAGAGCTGAGAGCGACCGGTCAGGCTGAGCTACCGCATGGCTGTTTGCCGCCGCTGCAGCCACGAGACGATGCAACAACAACAGACAGAGGATGCACTGCGCCGTGCTGTGTGACGCAGCGCTGCTCCTACAGAGTTTACTTTGATCAGTCCGCCTGAGCAGCAGTCAGTGTGAGAGAGAGAGAGACGGGAAAAAGCTTGAGTATCGGTATTTTACACGGGTATCGTTCGATATCAATACCAGCGTTTGGCATCTATATTATCGATACCAGGATCCATCCGCTCATCTCTACAACCAAACCCTGCAGCAGTTTCCACGTAGCACGCTGCCCCTTGTCTTTTATGTTTGCATACGCTGTAAATTGTGATAGTTGCATTAAAGTTAATAAAAATCCCAGCAGCAGTTAGCTGTACTCGGCATGATTCAGACAGCTAGGCTAGGCTAGCTCCAACATGCTAACTTTTATTTACTAAATGAGCGATCATGACCGAGCAAAAGCCGCTTAACAAGCTTCCACAAGCAAAGAAAAACACAGACTGATATAGAAATGATTGGTGGTGGTAGTTCAGGAAAATGTCAGTCATCAACGACAGATAGGAGCTCTCTAGCCAGGAATACTTTTCATGCACAGCCATACCTGCACCCAGTGAGGAAATGTGGGACCACCGCCGATCAGTGGTCAGGCAGAACCTCGGAGTCATAAATAATATGGCTATAATAATTGCTGCCTCCTGGAGACTCAGCAACAAGAAGCAGGTCTGCATCACCACAGATGCATCAGGAAGATTAGCCTCACTGAATAGAAATAACAGCTGACCACAAACACTGATTCATTATTCCAGTTAACATTTTATAAATAAAAACTGTACAGTGTCATAGACTTGGCTGAATAATTTTTATTTTTACAGACATCTGCTGTTGGTATTTTTATTTTTTTTTTATGAGACTTTTATGTTTTATATCGATATTGGAATTATATCGTTTCGAGCAAAATTAAAAAAATATATTGTGATACAAGTTTTAGCCATATCGTCCAGCTGTACTGTCAGTTCTTTATTTTTAAAACTTAAAAACAACAAAGAAGGCTAACCTAACGCCATTTTTAGACGGCAGCAAGGACGCATCTCAGAAATAGATGAAACCGTTAAAATAAGTGGAGCTTTGCTTAAATAAACGGGGGAAAACCTGTCGGCTCGTGTTGCAAAAAACTGTAGCTGCCAGGTGTGTTTGTGTTGTTCGCCACTAAAATATTCAGTACAGCAGTAATGGAAAAAGGTTCAAGGAGAAAAATTTAAGTGTATCTCTCACTCAGCCAGTTAAAAACACAAAATTACAGGACAATAAATGAATAAATAGATGTGACCGTATGAATTTACCTAAAAACAAACTGATGAAATCTCTCATACAGCTGCTACCCGGAAAATGAGAATAAGCTGGAAAAGTAGTTTTATTCAGACAATTCAACATAAAAGATGAAACCAACACATTTTATGTAACAACAGATCCAAGAGTTTACTTTCAGAGGCAGATATTTAATTTGTTTCACATAAACTTTCAACAAGTAATACAATTTAACAGTTCAGCAATGATAACTCATAATCAACAGTCATTATTAACCTCATCATCATCATCATCATCATCATCATCATCATCATCATCATCATCATCATCATCATCTTCTTCATCATCATCATCAGACTGTGGATCATCAGAACGAAGCTCCTCTTCTTTGAACAATCAGTCATGTTCAGTCACCATCCCTCCATCTGTGGAGAGAAGAACAGATCAGATAAAGGAGTGTTTCTCCTCCGTCAGAGAAGAAGAAGAACAGATCAGATAAAGGAGTGTTTCTCTCTGAGAGCAGCATGGACCTCCAACCATCTACTGACCTCAGAGTCTCCAGTTTGTTCTGTGGATCCTTCAGCAGATCAAGCAGCGGCTTCACGTCTGATTCCTGCAGGAATTTCCCACCTGAGTAGTTCCTCCTTATGTCCAGATGTGTCAGATGGGATGGGTTGGACTTCAGAGCTGAGGTCAGTGAAGCACAGCTGGTCTCTGACAAGCTGC
>JBAMHT010092369.1:0-11044 GCA_037177075.1 Craterocephalus fluviatilis | reverse complement strand
GAGAAAGACAAAGACAAACACAAAGAAAAACAATACGAAGAAGAATGATGATGAGGATGATGATGATGATGCCGGTAACAATGGCGTGTCTCTGATGATGATGCGGATAACGATGGCGTGTCTCTGATGATGCTGATGCGGATAACGATGGCGTGTCTCTGATGATGCTGATGCTGATGATGGTAATGATGCTGATGATGATGATGCTGATGATGATGATGATGATGATGATGGTAATGATGCTGATGATGATGATGATGCTGATGGTGATGATAACGATGGCGTGTCTCTGATGATGATGATGCTGATGATGATGATGCTGATGATGGTAATGATGATGATGATGCTGATGATGGTAATGATGATGCTGATGATGATGATGATGCCGATAACGGTGATGTCCGTGTGGCAGGCCGAAGCGCGCGTTGAAGCAGAGCGCGGACGACGGCTTCTGGGACTGCAGCGTCTGCACCTTCAGGAACACGGCCGAGGCGTTCAAGTGCAGCATTTGCGACGTGAGGAAGGGCACCTCCACCAGGTAACCACGTGCACACACGTGCACACACATGCACCTCCACCAGGTAACCACGTGCACACACGTGCATCTCCACCAGATAACCACGTGCACACACATGCACCTCCACCAGGTAACCACGTGCACGCTCACATGCACGTCCACCAGGTGACCATGCACACGCACACACACATGCACGCACGCATGTGAGGTTTTTATTTAAACTGACTCCAAAACAAATAACTTAATTTAATTATATTAATTAAATTAATAATTTTAATTTAATTTAATCAGCCTTTCTGTAAAACGTTCATGATGTCGGGAAACTATGAAAGCTAACTTCACGAGCATCGGTTCAGATTTATGTTGCTAAGAAGGAGTCTGCAGCCGCGGTGCTGCCACGGAAACTGCGGAGTTTAGAACATAAAGAGTCGGCGTTAACGTTAAAACTCCTTCATTCGTTCCCGCCACGTGCTGCTGAATATCGGATCTGAAGTTGCAAATAAAAAAATCAAGTTTCACCATCTCCCGTCATGTCTAAAATCAGATTTACAGCGGACGACCTGAGGCTGTTCAGCAAACGGATCACCGCGGCAGATAGGGCGAATGAATTGGCCGATGATTTTATGCGGACGGCGGTGTGTATTCTGTAAAGTCTGTCAGCACCCGGTGGATTACTGGAGGAAACGGACCATTCTGGAGCTGCTCGAGTCCCAAAGGCACAACAGCAGTGGCCTCTGTAAGTAAAACACACAACTTGTCTGTCAGTCGATGTTTGAATCTGTTGGCATGGCCGGATAGAAATGGATAGAAAGTCATGTTCATGTTGACGTTTTGCTGTCCTGAGGGCGGGGGGGCAGCCATGTTCTGTAGTCACCGTGCGGGGTGGAAAAGTAGCGAGATGAAGGTTACTGTACAGTGTGACAGCGCCAGTTGCGACTTCGTATTGAGTTTTATAAGATCATAAAATAGAGGCGTCGTCCTCACAGCACGGCGTTGTTGGTCCAACACACAGCTAATGGCCGTTTTCAGTGGTGCAATGCCCGAAGGGACCCTACCCTAAAAGGTCCGCCTGACGCAGTGGTGCTGTTTTCTGATTGGCCGGGGGCTCGGCCCGCCCAGAGAAAGCTGTTAGATCGATAGGTCCTGGGTGTGCTGGAATATTTCCCAGCATACTTTGGGGCTCTGCTGGTACTGTCCTTGCTGCAACATGAGTTAAATGTATGTGTGATCTCATCAGGACACCCCTCCATAACGAGTCATTTAGAGAACATCAGTGTTAACGCTCCCCTTGTACAGAAAAGTCAGGGTGAAACTGAAAATTATAAAGGAAGTATATATTGTGAGATGAATGAGGAGGGCAGAGTGAATGCAACATGAATTGTGGAAGGGGTATCTCGCGATACTTTCCCCTGACACCGCGAGATGGGATTGAGGCTTAGAGTATTGCTATTTCGATACTTTCACAGGTATTGAGATATATATAAATAAATAGGGATCATTCACCTCATGAAAAAGGGACTGTCGCTTGGGGCTTTCCTTTTTTTCCCCCTTTTTTTTTAGCTAAATTATATTTTCATTTCATCATATTTTTTCTTGATATGCTCAGTGCTCTTTAAATAAAGTAAAATGAGAAAATAACATACTATAACAATACCATGTTCAATTTTTTTATGTTTCTATGTTTCTTTGTCAACCAGTGCAATCCAAGACTCAAACCCTGGCTGCCTGCCTCACCAAGACCCCATCAACAGCTGAGAGGAAAGAGGTTGTGCTCGATTCACCAAGGCGCTTGTCGAAGCTGACATTCCCTTAGAGAGAGCCCCCAAGCTGGCAGCTTTTCTGCAGAAATACTGCAAGCAGGGTGGATCCAGCTCCATCCCACCTTCGCGCCGACTCCCTGCCAGAGCTGTTCCCTCAGTATGTGGAGGACATATTAAGGGTGCGGCAGAGGGAAAGCCTGTCTATGTTCTGTTAGATGAGACAACAGATGCCTGTGGCCGTTGTGTCCTTGCCATTCTTGTGCAACCTGTTGGTAGACCACCGCTTGCAGCAGATATAGTGTTTATTGACAGAGTCAACTTCAACACTGTGTCCCAGGCAGTCATTGCTTGTCTCAACAGCTACAGCATCAACTTTAGTGACGTGTGGGCTTTTGTCACCGACTCAGCAAGCTACATGAAGAAAGCTTTTAACACTATGCTTCATGGCCTGTTCCCAAACTCAGTTCATGTAACATGTGTGGCACATCTCCTCAACTTGGTGCTGGAAGTCTTTCCAGATACCTTTGAGGACCTCAACATGGTATGTGCACTTGTGAAGCGCGTGTTCTGCAAGGCACCTCAACGCCGTCAAGCACTGCGGGCCTATATGCAGGCATTGGGCTTGGCTCCTGTCATGCCAGTGTTTGCTGTTGTGACCAGATGGGGTTCCTGGATTGAAGCTGTCCAGTATCTTGCAGAGAACTTGGACATTTTATGTGATTTCATTCCATCTTTGCCACTGTCGTCTAAGGCTGTTCGGGACCTAAGAGTGCTGCTAGAGGAGAAAGAAAGTACCATAAAGGCCCATGCAATCTTTGTTGTTGAGCACAGTGGTGAGATCAAGACCGCACTCATAAAATTGCAGGAGACTTCCATCCCCTCTGCTGCTACTATTCATGGTCAACTGGAGAACCTCCTCATGTTGTTTGAATATGGCCGCAGTGTAGGGACTGACGGTTGGCATCCCAGGACCACAGCAAAGCTGAGGGAGCTGGACAGTGATGATCGTGCTGCCTGCACTCAGCTCTTCCAAAACACCATGGCTGACTGTGCTGCAAAGTTGCAGAATGTGATGGAGACACACCCCAGCATGGAGCTCTTCAAAATCCTCCCAGTTTTTGACCCAGCAAAGGTAGCTGGTGTGAGAAAGGAGCTCCAGCAGTATGTCCAGGTGGCACCTGTCCTTTCATGTGTGTCGGCCGAGGAATGGCACCGCTATATCCACATGGACAAGAGAGATGCTGCGGAGGTCACCCCTGTGGAGTGGTGGGCTGCCAGAGAGGACAGAATGCCCACTCTTGCCCCACTTGCAGCACTCTACCTCCATCTCCCCACTACCTCTGTGGATGTTGAGAGACTTTTCTCCCACTATACAATGCTGCTAACACAGTACAGACGGAGCCTGACTGAAAACAACATTAAGATGATGCTCATTGCTAAATTCAACAGTCGGCCGCAGGATTAAGCACTTGGCTGACATACCATCTCTTTTTGACTGACTGACTGACTAGCGTAGTGCTTGTAACACAGAAATTTAATGCCGCAAATTAGTATATAAATAGTTATTTTTACCTTCTACTGATGTTAAAGTAAGTTCAACCCTTACATAAAAACACATGTGCGTCACATGTTCATGCACATGGGGATCACATGTCTATGCGCATGTGATCCACATGTGCATGAACATGCGAAGAACATGTGTTTTTATGTAAGGGAAGGAATGGAAAAAACTTCCCTGTTGTTCACTGACTTGTTTAAGCTATGTATGGTTCTCTCAAACAACATTTTGCACAATTTGTATTTATGCCTTTGTTTATGCCCTATGTTTTGATAAAATTGATTTTTTTGATAAAATTAACAAGTGCAGGTTTATGTTCATAATGGTGTTTTAAGAATAAGAAATTAATGTAAGCTGCTCTGTTCCAATGATCAACAACAAACAAGTGGTTTGGTTTTATGGTTGTATTTAATTATTTGTTTAAGCTATTTAAAACTTTAAATTTAGTTTTGCTTTGTTTGCACTACATTTACTTATTTATTAATGTTTTTATTGCATTATTTATTTAAAGATGGTAATTTTAATGGCAGAAAAATGCTTTTATTGTTTTTACACATTTATGTATCCTAAATTGAATGAGTTCTTTAAATCGTAAATTATTTGCAAATCAAATAAAAATATAGGAATCAAATTTTTGACTCTATGGTGTCAATATGGTGACTATATTTTTGACTTTGTATTATTTTTATTTAGATAGAGGCCCAATCCCAAACCGTCCCCTACACACTACCCCTACGCACTAACCCTCCGTTTGCGCGTTCTCGCGGAGGCTCCGCCATATTAAGGGCCGTCTCAAACCGCAAAGGGTGGAGGGCGAGTGGACTGTTCAGCCCTCAGATAGCAAGTCTGCATCGATGCAGACTTTCCAGCCGGTGCAACTGCTAAACGGAGGAAACAATGGTAACAGAAGAGTTCCACATGTGTCTGGCCTGTTTGTCATACTGACAGAAAATCACCAGGGGAAGGAAGATAAAACTAAACCAGTTGATGTTTCTTTATGGTGACGTTTGATGTTATGTAAACACAATTATCAGCTTTCCTTCCTAAGTTTGATCGTACATATCAAACGGTAATAATGGGAGTAGTGATGCAGAACGACATGTGGAGTCACTATAAACTATGTGAAGTATAATGTAGATCCTGTCATTGTAATCGTTGCTGGATTTATATTTCGGGGACAGTGCGGGGAATAACGAGGCGGCCAGTGCGCCTCGCAACTTGTATTGGCCTCTCTGTGTTGCCATGGCTGCGCATGCTTCCCTTTTCCGGTGGAGGGAAGAGGGCGCCTCATTCCTGCTCATCTCTTTCATGCCCCCCCCCCTCCGTTTGAAGTGTCCTTCGGCAGCTGCAAGTGTGACTTAATTTCGAGTCACACTTGATAGTGAAGGGGTAGTGTGTAGGGAGCGGTTTGGGATTGGGCCAGAGTCTCACATCCAGGGTTCTACACAGAATTTATGTTGACCAGCTAATGCCATTCCAGTGGTGTAGTCCAGGGTATACAGTAAGTGGGTATACCTAGTATACCCACTTATTTTTCAGTCAGCTTTGGGTATACCCACTTCTACACCCCTGTAATGGCACCATATACCTTCATATATCATCCAACCTAATTTTCCATTTTTTCCCTTAAGAATAGTGAAGCCGTGACCCGGCCCACTCTGTCCATATTACTGGCTTGTTCTTACAGTTTTCACTGGTTAAACTGGTTAACTTTAAATGAGGCAGGCGGACCAGTGAGTCAATCAGAGGCAGAGTTGTGTGAATGTCCTTATAAATGAACATCAAGTAGCATCTCAGCTGATGTTGAAAATGCTACACCAGTACTGTGAACAACAGGCCAACAGCCTCTGTCCTCCACCAACCTCAGTTGGGATTATGTATCAGAAATCATGGGATTTGCAAATACTAGGCTACTTTTTGGGGTATGGTAAGTAGTTCACAGTTTACATGTAACATGTTTCCAAAACTTTTTGCTGGAGTACTTTTTTTTTAATGGACAAAAACATTGGAGTATACCCACTTCTCCAGGGACCACTAAACCACTGTGCCATCCCTATTACTAGACTCAACAGAGGTAACCAAAAGACACATGCACATCTCTTCAATGACAAACACTTGGTTTCTTGTGTTCTCAGCAGCTTCTCTGGCACTTGAGGATTGCATTCTGTCCAGGAGCAATTCGAAGTGATTGCAAATCAGATCTCTGAGGCTGTGGTTGCCTTTATATTGTGGGCTGTAGATAAGCTTCATCAAATATGAGGATTTTATACCACAGTGTGTCTGCATCCGTGAAAGCTGGTTCACAGGTATATTTGGGGGTAGCAATGGTGGGAACACTATGACTCTTATGCCTTAGTCATTGCGATAGAGGCCTGGTGATGCCAGCCTTGCTCCCCCCACTCACCAATGGGAGCAAGGCTGTTCTGTTTTGAGTTTTTTTGCTCAAAACACATGGCCTATTGTACTAGATAAAGAGTGTTGAAGGAAAAAAAACCCCGCAGAATCCCGCAGATTTACCTCCCGAATCACCGTAGAAAACCCCCAAAAAGTCCGCAGATTTCATTTGGGTTCGGTGATTAGTGATGAGGAATATATCAAAAACAACTTTAGAAACTATATCTCTCCTTTATATAAATCCGAAAATAAGGCTAATTACCAATATTTAAATAAATTTTTCAGTGACATAAAATGAAATATGAAATATTTGGGGATCAAAATAAGACTACCTATTAATGAAATATTTGATTTAAATGCCAAACCACTATTGTACAGTATAAACGAGGACCTGCTCTTCCCACGTCAATTCCAGACTTAAAAAGAAAGACCTGCATACCACCAACCTTTGCTGGCAGAAATATGGACAAGTAGGGAATCTTTTTCAAATGTTATGGCTTTGTCCAGCAGTTAAATTATTCTGGACAGATGTTTGTCAGATCATTACAGTGTTTATTAATGTAAACCTTCCATGCCCATTGATGTGTTTGTTAGGACTTAGGACTATACAAATTAAGACAAGATCAGAGAGAAAGATATTTGGTTTAGCCTTTTTGATTGTCAAAAAAAAATATTTCATGTAATTGGAAAGTCCGCAAACAAAATTGTTTCTCTATTGAAACATGGTTATCAGAGTTCCTGTATCTTTTAGGCATGAATAAGGAATAAATAACAGAAATAAATGTGTCAGAAACCATTTGGAAGCAAGTATCGGGGGAGATACCACTGTCCTAAGTGCTGTCCAGATCCAATATTAAATGAATGTCTGTAAGATTTGATTAAAGGGAGAAATGTACATTTGATTAAGTAATATATAAACCTATATGCTTTATTTTGCTGTTTCAATCTTCTCCTCAGTTAAGAAATGCTCATTTGTCAGTTTAAGAATTAAATAGGAGCATGCACTCATTCTTTCTGTGTGATGTTGTCGTGTATTTGTAATTGTTTGTCACATTGTTCATGTGTTTGTATTGTTTGTACCTGTGTATATTCTGTATAAAAATTGTCAAAAAAAATAAAATAAAAAAGAATAGATAGCCAATACATTTTAATTATTTCCAGCCTTTTGTGAAATCACTAAAATAATAGGTTTGTTTAAGGAACTTGTTGCTCTGAGCTCAGTGTTAAAGCTTTATTTTGTTTTCCTTCAGATAATGTCAAAAACAATTTCATTTCAGCAGTCCAACTTTTAATTGATGTCACTGAAGAGAAACAGTTGAAGCTAGGTGAATTTTCATCTATTTCAAGGTGGAATTTTCTATTTGTCTCCCAAAATATACCAATATTCAAGGGATATTGTGTAATTTTTTACCTTAACATTACCTAATGTGAGCAATAATGGATGATTTAAGGGGTCAATATATGTAGCAGCTCCCCTCTTCAACTTTGCAGGAGCAGATTCATCTCTCATGGGATCATGTGACCTGGAGAGCTTTGCCTTACAGCTCCCTTAATAAACACAGAGGACAACTTAAGTTTATAAAAATAAGGTGGAAATACAGGAAAAATCTTTTTTGTTCACCATGAGTCATCCATCCATCCATTTTCTGAACCGCTTAATCCAAGTGGGTCGCGGGTGTGCTGGAGCCTACCCCAGCTATTAACGGGCGAGAGGCGGGGTCGCCAGTCTGTCGCAGGGCCGACATGGAGAGACAGACAACCATAAACACACACACACTCACTCCTAGGGAGAATTTAGAGTGCCCAGTTAACCTAACATGCATGTCTTTGGACAGTGGGAGGAAGCCAGAGTACCCGGTGAGAACCCACGCATTCACGGGGAGAAAATGCAAACTCCACACAGGCCACAGTTCCAGGCCCCTCCTCAGCCGGAATCTGGCTCCGACCGACTTGGGACTCGAGCCGGCGCCCTTCTCACTGTGAGGCCGCAGTGCTAACCACTACACCATGCAGCCCACCATGAGTCATCACAGTGACATATTTGGTGATTAGGGCTGTTGGCTTGTAAAATGTATGATATCACCCTAGGCCAAATCAGAAACTGATTCCAATGAACACATTACATGAGATATTTAGATGTTAAGGGTATGCCATTTTACTGATTTAATGGTGTGAATTGCAGAATTAAATGCTTTAACTAAGAAAAAAAGCGACCTAGAAGTTATCAAGATTGGTATAACATGTTTTGATTATGTGTAATCAACTGAGAAATTAATTTTAAACTGTAACCAAGTTGTGCTATGGTCTACCGTCGAAAGCAAATAAATGGTTCAAAGTGCAACCTTGCCTTACAACCCTTTTCTTATCTCACTGAGATAGGATCGTTAATGGAGGATTATGTTTTTGTCAGATGTGGAAACACTCCTATGAGTTATATTACCCTTTCTGCCACTTCTAGTAGTGGTACCTCAGATTGCCTTGATTGGAGGAGAACCTAGAATGTCTCCTTCTGTTTTGAACATCATTGCTTCCTGATCACTCGCAATCTTTAATAAACCTTTTATACTTCAGAACTATGTTTACAAAGACAAATATTTAGGAAGCCCTGCAGGCTGTGTCAGACTTCCATCCACACTGCCACACAGCACCCAGATGAAGCGAGTGAAATTTTCAGGTTTCGTGGTCCAAGACCAGAAAACAGCTGAAACCGGACAGTAAATGACTATATTTACTCCATTGTAATTTCTTTTTTTCATATGTTAATAGATGAGTTATCTGAGTTGGACCAGGCAATCAATTCCCTTTTTTTAATAAAAATTTTGCAGTTTAACCTGTAAGAGGAGGTCCCACTCATGTTTGATCTTTCATTGCACAGATGATTCCCCTGCCCTTTGAAACTATTTGGAAAAGTTATAGCTGAGACTCTGTGTATGTCTCTTTTATTCTACTTGATAAAAATATACAGTATGATATAGATAGAGATACATAGTATGCATGCAGTAGAACTAAAGTAGCTGTGTCCATGTGACTGTTATTCATGCACAATTGCACATCTGTATCAAAGAGCAGGGCCTCCCATTTCATGTTCACACAGGTCATTGCACCCTCCTGCAACAGCCCCGACAGAAACAATTGGAACGAGTGTATGCAAGCTTATTCTATTCTGCTGATCCGATCATGAAAAAGTTTAAACAATCCCTCGTGATTGGGTTGAAAATTCTTTCTGATCAAGGGCAATTGAATGAGCTGAGCTGTCATGTCACATTTTATTCTTGTTTGATCAGAGGTGCTCGGTGTAAACGCTTCTACTCAGAAAAAGTTTTATTGTCGCCACACAGAGTACGATGAAACTGTGTGGCAGCTTCACTCAACAGAAAAACAGAAAAAAAACCATAATTAAAAACCATGACCAAAAAAGAAATATAAAGTAAATGAAATACAAATTAGATTGAATAAGAACAATAAAATAGAAATAATAGGGTCCTGGAGGGGGCATAGAAGTTCACCCAACCAGTCTACATGTGTTTTGTGGACTTGGAGAAGGCATTCGACTGTGTCCCTCAGGGACTCCTGTGTGGAATGCTTCAGGAGTATGGGGTACCAGACCCTTTGTTAGTGGCTGTTCAGTCCCTTTACAGTCGGCGTCAGAACTTGGTCCAATTTGCTGACTATAAATCAGATCTGTTTCCAATGAGAGTTAGATTCCACTAAGGTTGCTTTACCAATTCATTTTCTAACTTATATGGATGAGGTGGCTGGGGCATCTAGTTAGGATGCCTCCTTAATGCCTCTCCTCTACCACTGGGAGGAGCCCCCGGGGAAGGCCCAAGACACACTAGAGAGACCACATCTCTAAGCTGGCCTGGAATGTCTCGGGATCCCCCCAGGACCTCCCTGCTTAGGTTGCAGGCTCTATGACCTTACCTCAGATAAGCAGTAAAAAATGTATGAGAAATAAAACTAAACAGAAATTTAAAAAAAACACAACAGAAATACACTATATGAACCAGGAGTAAAATACGTACATGTGTAAAAATCCAAACAATATGTAAAAAATGTGCAAAATTTGATTTATAATGAGTAGAGCAAATGATTAAGCCCCTGTCCGTTAGTGTGTGGGTTTCATTTAACAATGAAAATGAAATGAAGAATACATGTTTTGCCACTGAAAATGAACGTATTGAATTCTAGGTGTCTACGGCATCATTGCTAAACCATTTCAAATGAAAACACAGCTTGCAATGAAAATGTAGGACCCCTACATCAGACTTTGGCAAGCTGTGTAACTTAACTGTGTTGACAAAATACTTTTTCCAAGGTGTATTTTTTCTAGTTATTAGAAACTCCCATAGCATAAGTGTGACTCAATCCTCCAAAATAAAAAAGTTATCAATTTTCTGATAGGTTTTTTGGGATTTCTTTTAGATATTTAAGATATTTGTTGACCTTAACCACTGTCGGCCAAGGAGAGAAAAGAGGGATTCTTCTAGGCTAGCAGCCCCCAAGTCTTTTTCAGATTAGGGATTTGGGAGTCACATACAAAAGTGTGTCTTCTCAAATAGTTTGTAGCGTCACAGCGGCTGACATACAAACGTATGAGTGAATAGGGTAGATCCTCGGGGTGACTATGGAAAACAAGTCATTCTATGCTGCTGGCTACTCTTCCTCTCCAGAGGAAACACGCAGCTGTGGCACAAACTCAGGCATCAATTCCAAGACATACCATGCCCTACTCAAAGATGACATCTCAATGTTTTACACCACATATCATTGTCGCATCATATGTCCCTGCTGGTGACAGGCTTATGAGTATGG
>JBAMHT010092281.1:0-11083 GCA_037177075.1 Craterocephalus fluviatilis | reverse complement strand
TCAATATGGATGAATGCTATAATGAACTTATTGAAAGGACAGAGGCCATAAATATATGGGTACAGAACTCCAAAGGGACTTTTATTTAATCAAAACTAATGTCTTGTTTAATTTATAACTGGAATTAACTCTAATTCCAGAGTTAATTCTAATTCTAATTTATAACTGGAATTAACCTATTTCTCAATTCCCATGATGCAGTATGATGAGGTACTGTATATCTGTGGCCGGTTCGAAGTTGGGTGTGATTAGTGTATGTGTGTGTTCAGAATGGTGATGGATTTGGGAAAGAAGCTGTTCCTGAGTCTGTTTGTCCTGGTTCTGATGGACCTGTACCGCCTGCCAGACGGCATCAGGTCGAACAGGGGGAAGGCAGGGTGGGTGAAGTCTCTGGGGATACCTGTCGCTCTGTAGAGGCAGCGGGACAAGTAAATGCCCTTCAGGGAGGGGAGAGGGCATGATCCTCTGTGCCGTCTGTACCACCCTATGGAGCTTCTGCCGCTCTGCTTCAGTGCAGTGGGACAACCACACTGTGATGCAGTAAGCCAGGATGCTCTCGATGGTTGAACGGTAGAAGGTCACCAGCAGTTTCTGACTCACGTTGTTCTTCCTGAGCCTTGTCAGGAAGTTCAGGCGCTGCTGTGCCTTCTTGATGGTGGTCTTGGTGTTGATGGTCCAGGTGAGATCATGGTAGTGCTAGGTGCACAAAATATCTTTATATGCAGATGATGCATACAGTGATGATTTACAGTTGTCAACAAGGGTTTTAAATACCTTGGGGTTGAGATTACATCAAACTTCTCATGCCTTTTTACAAAGAATATTGGTATTTTATTTGAAAAATGCAAAAAAGATGGATAGGTGGTCAAGCCTTCCATTATCGATAATTGGACGAATCAACCTAATCAAAATTACTGTGTTACCGAAATTTTATATTTTTTTCAAAATATTCCTATTTTAATAAGGAAGACATTTTTCGACTCGCTGGAAGAAGAAGATTTTATCATTTATCTGGAATGGTGGTACACATAGAATTAAAAAGAATTCTGATTCTGATTCTGATTACCCTCCCTCTCGTCAGCTAATGTCTGCCGCAGAAAGACTCCTGGTGGTTCCAACACACCACGGCATGAGATCAGCATCAGACTCTTCTCCTCTGTTGTCCCTCGATGGTGGAACGAGCTGCCAAACTGTGATCCTCAGAGTCTGGTTCCACCTTTAAGAGCAAACTGAAGACTCGATTCTTTGAATAACTTTTTCACACTCAATGTATCCAGGTGACACCTGACCCAGCACTACCTGCTTCATGCACTTACATTATGACGGTTATCTGATAGCAGATTACTCGTTTTTATTTCTACAAGCGACTTCTTGTGTACACACACACACACACCAAAAAAATTTAAAAACTTAGCACTAAAGAAATGCAACTGCTTAAAATTTTTATAAGTTATTTTTATTATTTTTTTAAGTATGTCACTATATTTATCATTAAAGAGACATGAAGGCAAAATTTTTGTTATTATTTAATTATTTCTTGTTTATTTCTAATAATTTGTTCACTAGACACAAGTTCAGCAGGGAGATGTTGTTTACTGTATTTTATTTTTCTATGTAAATGCTGAAAAAAGGCTGAATAAAACTGACTTTTAAGTTAGTTTTCTTATATTTTGCACCTATAATCCACACTGAATCCTGCCTCCTCAATGGGGTCAGAATAATCGA
The DNA here is from genome assembly GCA_037177075.1 of Craterocephalus fluviatilis. Taxonomy (NCBI): domain Eukaryota; kingdom Metazoa; phylum Chordata; class Actinopteri; order Atheriniformes; family Atherinidae; genus Craterocephalus; species Craterocephalus fluviatilis. The sequence goes on along the minus strand of JBAMHT010092281.1, from coordinate 9,358 downwards.
GTTTTTCTGGATCAAATGTATCGCGATCCTAAACACAAAGTTTTGAAGAACCCAAACTGAAGGTTTTATCCAGAAAACAGGTGGGATTGGATTACGTGATCTAATCGGATTACGTAATACATTGTTTTGTTTTGAACAACCCGTTTTCAAGATTTAATCCAATCCGGATAACTTTTATCCGGATTAAATTTTTTGAACAACTGGCCTCTGGTGATTCAACTTGGAGAGGTTAACTTCATAAAAACAAAAATAAGTTGTGAATGGATTTGCTATTAATTATTGTTTCTTGTTTTGTTTATACCCATATTTTTAATTTATACTTGATTCACTTGCAAGAAACTAAGATTCTTCCAACTGGGAAACTTCCCTGCACTGTCCAGCATCCAGGTATTTCTGACAATCACACTGTTTGGATTTTTGATAATAGTTGTTGATAGATAAACTGAATCGATTTCAAGTCACTGAATCCTTTCGGATTGTATCGTTCAAAATGAACTAGTATCGTTCATGAATCGAATTGTAATCACAAACCGTGATATGGATCAAATCGTTGTTAAAATGAATCGTTACACCCCTGGTAAATTTTCAACATATCGTGCCCCCCTACTAACAGGCCATCCTGGTGTGGATGCATCCGTTTCCTCTGCATCCTCGCTGCCTGAGCAGCATCCAAGGATTCAGCAGGACGTCTCCCCACCAGCTGACATCTGGGTTTAAGTGTTTCTTCCTTCTTATCAAACCCAGATTGTTTAGAGATGATAATTTTGATGGTGTGTTATAAACCACGTGTTGTTGTGATCAGTCTGACTTCCTGCTCCCTGTTTGAACTCAAATGTGTCTCCTCACAGTGCTGAGTTCGTCCCACATGTTGACTCATTAATCTGATGTTGCTGCATGTTCCTTGAAGGCATAGTTACTATTTTAACAGTTAAGGCTGATTTACGTTTTCAATTGTTAATCTTAATTTTTAATAATTCATGTCGGGAACTTGTATGATTTTCTATGAAACTATTGGAAAGGCTTACATCGGCGATGCTCTAACATCGAACACCAGCGAGCGACACACACTTGTTGCTGATTATATCATTTACTTTGTAGATAAATGAGGTGCTTTTTGTGTGGGACAGTGAGTCAGACGTTGTGTTGCTGTGTGTTTACTCTGCTCGTTTCCTATGCTACGCTTTTTGAGGGGTTTTCCTCTGCAGTAAGAAAAGCTCCTCGTGGCTAATTTTAGGTTCGGACGCCTCCCTCCACGTTGCACCATCACTTCTCCTTTCTATTTCAGTAGAACCGCACTTTGTCTGACTCCACACAACGGAAACACAAATATCATGAATATGGGTCATGCTGGCTCCATGTGGGTGTGGGGGGAGGACCGGACCCTCCGCCGTCCTCTCAGCCACAAACTGGAGCTTCTTGTTCCAGGAGTGTCTGCTGCCAGGCGGTGGAACCACTAATCTGCTAATCTGCTCAGGTCATAATAATCCGGTCATATGATCGCTTTCACGCAACATTCCCGCCGTCGTTGTCTCAGCCGTCATGGGTTTGGCTTTTTGCTCCGGCCGCCGTGCACACAAAGTTGTTTTTGAATTGGATTAAGTTGGATGAATGTGGGGATTAGGAATAACTCGTTTGGCTTAACGCTGAACACCTCGTGGAAACGAGGCCGTTTGATGTGATGACGTGTGAGAGTGATCACATGACTCAGGAGCTGTGTGTCCGGCCAGGTAGGAAGCCAGGAAAGCTGGCCGAGGAGGAAACGTGGGCTTTTTTATCCAGCTGATGTGTAAGAATGAAAGTATTCCCTCATCTAACTGGAATGTTGATGCGCTGCATTCATCCTGGACGTCTGCTTCTGCACTGACATTTTTATTTTATTTTGTTAGAGCGTGAAAATATGTGCTTTCAGACAACACACTACAATTCATTTTTGTATATAAAAAGTAGGTTTGTGAATCTCACAGCAGCTCAGGATTCAATTCGATTACGATTCTTGAGGCGATGATTCGATTCAAGGAGACATTACAGTAATTCACATTCATTCCTCTTTTAGTAACAAAACATGCTGATTAACTCCATTCCTCTATAAGCAAGAAACAACTCTGAGGAATTGTTTCATTAGTGTTAAGAAAACTGATCCTTTTTAATCAAAAAATGGTTTAAATGTTGCTAAGTTTAACACGTTTTTTTCACTAAGCAATAGCTTTGAAAGTAGTCTAGCAAATAAGTATTTTAAGATATAGATGCTTGGGAATTTGAAATGATTCAGAATCTTGATGAACAAGAATCTTGATTCTGATGAAAAACAAATTTTTTTGGGCACCCTTAATAAAAAGAAAAAAGAACAAAACAATAATACATTGTGAACAAAATGGGAGATGGAGTCTCTATCAAAGGGCGGATGAAAAATGTCTACCAGGGAATTTTGTAGTAGGCGTGTGAGACAGACCGATCTTTAGGTCCAATAAAACATTCACTGGTAAAGTAAAGTAACTATAAGTTTCTCCTGTGTGTTTAAGACCAGCATATTTAGCCCACATGGCCCAACGCTTCATAAATGTGTTTTTCTGAAGGCGGAGAGAGAAGGTCATCTTTTCCATAAATGTCATTTACAAAATCTATTCCTGTATCGTAGGAGGGTCGGGACGTAACGAATGTCTTGTAAGTTCTTTTTTTAACCAGCGGTTAACAAATATTAAATAAATATTCATCGGTCATCCTGACCTAAATCCAAATTTCCTGAAAATGTGCTTTTTGTTTTGGTGTGATAAAGAAACCGATCATAAACTTCCACCCGTACTCTCGCCATGCATGGGAGCCGGCAGCACTGACATTTTAACGAATGCATCAACGACCCCCCTGCCCTAAAACAAGCCCACACTGTTACACAAGCAACAATCCTTCACCTGAGAGTTTGGGAGCAGGAGCATTGTCTGTGTGGGGTTTAAATATAACTTGCAGCCAGACAGAAGAAGTGATGCCCTCCCACACAGACACACAGAAAACGCTTCCATCATCTCAGCAGATCGTCGGTTCCTCCTCTCACAGACACCCGGAGATCAGAGCCCGGCTGGCTTTAAATAATACAAAACCGCCAGTAAACAGGCGGACATGGAGCTGGATTCAGTCAAACTGGTCAGAGGCGACACCACGATGAGTCGGGTTGCAAATATTTAAACATTTGTGATTAGTTTCAATGAAATTAAAGTTAAAAATATCCACAAAATATCGAACCGTGACACTCAAATATCAAAGCGAACTGTAGATTTTGTGTATTCTTGCAAGGCTGGTAATAATAAAAAATCATGTTAACATCCCTGAATGTTGGTGTCATCGTGGTTAATGTAACGTTTTGATTAAAACTGCATCAGTCAGCTGCTTGGATGGACGTCTGTCTCGTATAAAACCACAGAACAGCTCAGCGTTTGTTCTTCATCCTCTCCTGTTATACTGTTAAATATTCACTGATGATTTTTGTAATGTTTAATTATAAATGGGACATTCTTTGTGCAGCGAAAACATCAAAGAGTCCCTGTTTACCCCAAAGTTAGGAGCCGCTGCTTTAATGTATTACATATTAATCTGCTATGCTGTCCGGCAAGGACAGGCCTGCAGGACGAAGCCAGAAGATCATTGAAGCTACTTGCAGCTGTGGTTTATTTTTCCAAATAACATTTAAGGGCTTTTCTTTGACCTCAAAAAGATCATTAATATGGGGAAATGCTTTGGATGGGAGCTGGGGGAAAAAAGGAAAACCCAGTGTGTAACTCAGGAAGCCAATAGTAGCTTTTCCTTGTTTTGTGTCAGGAGCAGACAGGTATGCGGCTGAGCCTCAAAGTCTGTGGATCGGGTTACGTAAACGTCTGCAGGCTGTTTATTTCCACGTTAATGTGAGACGGGCTTAGAGTTACCGTAGTAGCCGGGTTTAATCTGACAGGTCGGCTCACAGGTGAGTCTGCCAACCTCCTCATGACTGCAGAGGAAAACAAAATCATTACAACTTTCTGCCAACTTTCCCTCTCTAACATCGTTACATCATTCAGACGTGTCGGCGGGACCGACCCACATGAGTCTGAGCAGAGAAACGGCCTGCCGTCACATCGGCCGTACGCCCGGTGTAACCATCCACTGAGGAGTTCAGGCCAGACTTTATGCAGCGAAACGTTCAGTAATAATATGTTTTATCTGATATTCTGGCTCATGGTGTGGAGGCTGTTTGATGGAGCTTCCAGGAGATGTGACCTGAATGCAAATCAGCAAAATAAATCTGAATATAAGCTGCTCGTACTCATTATGAGTCTGAGTTTTAGATGTAAATGATGATGTGCAGTTTCACACGCTCATGCTTGTTTTTGTCATATATGTAACATAAACATCACATTCACCTGAAATATTCATGCTTCTGTGTGTAAATGCACTCCTTGCTAAAACGCTGAGAATGAGGATTTAACCCTTTTAACGACTCGATTTATTTACAAGCATGTGAAAGCACTTTAGATAGAGTAAAAAAAAAAGTAATATCAAATGAATGAGTAAAACGAATAATAATCAAACATGAATACATAAATTGTCTCACAATGAGTACGAGCAGCTTATAATCAGATTTATTCAAGTAAATAAATTGAAATTTGCATAAAATAATATTTTACAGCATTTAATATTTTTTGTGTTTATTTTTTACGTGGACAATTATGGCCACAAAAAGGTGCAAAATGAACCAACACGGTATGAAAGGCATGTCACAGAAAAGGACTAGAAGGAAGTTAAAGCAAAAGTTCTACTTTGGTGGACAGTAAAGATCTAATCTAAAAAATTACCACCAAATATTGAAAAATAAATAAATGAAAATAAAAGTGTTGAAAATGAGGGACAATGTCTAACGGAATGGATTCATCTCTGAGTTACTGAAATCAGCATCACGTCATCACGGCGCAGCGTCGCCGTCGTTTTTCCGTTTAGTTGATCCCGCCATAAAATTCAGGCCGTCCTGCCGGCCAGTACGACCCACACACACTCACACACACACACGCTGAAGTGTTTCCATTGGCAGATGAGGCGGCATGATAAGCCTCCTCCAGTGTTTATCAGCATCGGCCCAGTTGGGTGCGGCCTCCCAGTTGCCTCCGTGCTGCAGCCAGAATGTTTAACGTGTGTGAACTGCTCTGTGTTTATGTTCGGAGCCGCTGCATGAGGCTGCTGGGCTGCAGCGCCCCCTGTTGGCAGGTCAGTCGCTGCAGAGCTGGAAGTATTTTCCTGCATCCGTGTAATGTTTGGGAACGTTGGTTTTGTTAACACTTCATCTCCTCCCTGTGCGTGTTCTGCATTCCCTGCTGCAGTCCGAAGCCATCTCCCTGCTCCCACAGCCTTCTAATCACACTCTGCATGTAGTTACAGCGTGAGATGTGTGGTACTGATTGCACATTTTAGGCAAAAAGAGGAGGAGCAAAGCAAAGGGATGCCTGTAAGAGAGCAGCGGAGGCGTGAAGGATGATATAAGAGGCAAAGTAGAGCCGCAGAAAGACCCAAGATGAGAGAACATCATCATCACCCTCTGCTCAAACCTTCCTCCTCATCTGAGGCCAGAAATCCGGTCTGAGCCGAGATGGAGGAGCCAAAGGTCAGCGAGCGGCGGAGAATGACTGAAATGTCAGAGCGCTTCAGCTCAGCTGCCACTTCCAGCTAGTTTTTCCTCTCTGGGATGTTTCCTGGTTTCCCTGCGCCGCGTTTTAATGGCCAGAATTCCAGATTGTTCCGTTCCAGCGAACGGCGATCTCGGCACCGGTCACCGAGGCTGAGTTCATTAGCTTGCTGACCTGAAGTTAATCACATGTTCACATGCTGAATGGTCTTCTGGAACTGCTGGTTAATGCCGCGTCCTCACATAGCTGAGATGTTTTCAGAGCACTCGGACGTGCATCAGCAGATTTTCTAGCTGTTTCTTTCATTTATTTCATTTATTTATTGTGCGTGTGTGTTCACTGCAGGCCACACCTTCCTGATCCTGTCTGACCAAGACCTGAGCAATATATCGAGACTTAAGATATAGAATGAGATGATGAAATATTGTTTATATTAAGTTAGCTTGTTTGGAGTTAGAAATATCTCTTTTTTTTTTAGCAGTTTGCACAACTGTTTTATTATTTTAATACACATCTACTTAAATTTCAGTCAGATATTTTAATGTACAGGCGCTTTTGATCCTTAATAAAAGTAAGTTTATCATTTTAGGCTGTAAATACGAACAGTCTGTTTGGCTGCTTGACCAAAAAATATTATATTGAAATATATATTGTTTATGGCGATTAAGGAAAAAGTTATCAAGAACTGAAAATTGGTTCACATCGCCCAGCTGTAATTCTGAGCAGCTTCTCACATGAGGACAGTCCAGCTTTACGCTTGGCAAATCCTGCAGTATTTAGCGGGTTTTCATCATTTTTCTCTGACTTTGAATCAGCTTTTCTCCGCCTGTGCAACAGAAAAAACTAAAAAACTGAGCAAAAATGCAGTAAATACTTAGACGGAAGCTGGAGATTTACCCTTGTACTTCAGTTTACACTGAGAGTTTACACGGGGTCCAGTAGAGTCGTCCTGGTCTGTGGTTTTTTTAAACCTTCTCAGAGGCTCATAACATTGACCTGCATATTTGGTACCACAGATAAAAAAGACAAAGTAAGAAAAAGTTAGAAAAACATAACTTTCACAGCAGGAGATGCTGTCACAAATAAACCTCCTACAGGCTCCCTGTGGTTCACCTGATGCTCTGCTGACACGTAGAGAGATAAAGGCCACTCTCAGGGGGTCACTGCTTCTCTTTTAGGACCCCATGTTGTCCCACTGAGGGAAACTTAAACTGTGCCTGTCTAGTATCACTCCGCATCATCTCTCCTTAAATCTGCATGTGTGACTTCATTATTCATGTCAAACAAATGATTTATGCAGCTCTGATGAGGCTGCATTTGCACTTTTTTTGTCATTGTTTACTGGTTTAATAATAATAATAATAATAATAAAAGTTATTATTGTTATTATTGTTATTATTATGGTTATTGTTGTTGTTATTATTATTATGTTGCCGTAGAAACTATTGACATGAGCTTAGCTTCATGGATTCTTTCCTTTGTGCAACTTTGCTGCGTATCACTAGTGCTCAATAAAAATAAAAATAAACGACCTACTTTGGCTGAAATAAGAAATGCTGCGCCTCATAAGAAGTAGTGCAGAGGATTTTACAGACAGCGTTTGTTTTTTAGGATTGAAATTTCTCTCCACTAATTTCTGCTCCAGTAAATTCTCTTTGATTTGATGAATCTGTGTTTCTGATAAAAGGCGGGATGTTTAAAACTGCAGCGTTTTCATGCTTAAACATTTACCACCACCAGCTCCAGGCTGAGAACGATGTTAGCGGAAACGCGAACATTTCCTGTAAAACTATGGATTCCCTAAAAAAAGAGTTTCCCTCCACAGAGTCTGAACTTCTTCTTAGCAGTTTGTGCGATGAATGATTCATGATGTCTGGAATAATAAAGTAGACGGAGGGTCTGGATGTTTTATTTTTAGTTCAGATGACGTCCGTCTGTAATGAAATAAATGGATCATCACTTTCTGGATCTGCAGCTTTTCTATTAATTGTATTATTGTAAAAATAGTTAGTGGAGGTTTTATGCTAATCAGATATGCCTGACTGGCGTTATCTGCTTCCTAGGTTCTGTCTGGATGAAAGTAAAAGTAAGCCTCGAATTAAAATAATGGGTCAGAAGAGCAGAATGTTGATTGGCTGGAGAGAGGATGATTTATCTGTTCATTTAAACTGATTTGATTTCATTTTAAAAGCAAAGATGACATAACCTGCGTGCTGCAGTTGTTTACATCCTCCTGTTTTTCTGAAAGGACGGGGGAAGCCATCGACCATCTATGAAAGATGGACCAAGGCGCTGTGCAGCTCATCTTTGTACAGTAAAGCTGCAACAACCTTTTATGCTCCGCCCTTTTTACCATATATGGTCACCTGGTGATGGTGGAGTGCAGTTTATAAAGCGTGGAAACTTTGGGGCAGAAGATTTCACCCTAGTTGTTTTTAAAGGGAACAGATCGTGACGTAAGCCGCTCTGAAAGCGATCCGTGTGACTGGAGGTGGAAGATGAGCTGAACACGGTGGAAGCAGAGCATTTCATCCACATTCTGGAGATAACAGATTGTTCATGTGTTTAATCAGATCTGCTTTACCTCACTGATCATTATTAGGAATCAGATTACTGCCATGTGTGATTTGTTTATCGTTTCTGCATCTGCTTATCATGAAAAAGTAAGCTTCCATCTTTTTAACAGAAGCAGTTTTAAACAAATCGTGTGGTTCAGCAGCAGGAAATTGATTCTGAACGAAGTAAAACCATGTAAAAGCTTCACCGGTGGATTTTTCATAGGTTTATTAGCCGATGCTAGACAGGAGTAATACAAGGTTTTATCCTTTATGTGGCAGAGAAGCTGCAGACTAAACTCTGGGAGGAGCGTGCGGTGTTCTGGTGTGGATGGTGGCTTACTGGTGGTTCTCAGGTCTCATACTGGACCCAGTTTGGTCCAGTATGAGACCAGCTTTAACTGGAAGCAGCATCACAGTGAAGTGTGCTCTGCTCTGCTTCTACTTCCTGTTTACTCCCTCGTCCCCAGGCTCCACCTTAGGCCCGGGGCCGGGTCTACTTCCTGGAGACGGCGTGGGAACGTGTAGCCTGACTCTGAGTGAAGCTGAGGAAGTTTATCTGGGTTTTCTCTGAGATAAAAGCAGCCTGTGGAAGTCATGTTTTCTGTTCAGCGTGAAAGATTTTCTCCGTGAGTTTATGTTCGGGTGAACTGCAAACAACCCAACATCTCCGGCCTGTTTCCAGTTGGATCTCAGGGTCCGCTTCCTTCCCGTCTCTCCGTGAGCTCATTAACCGAGGATTACCGGCCGTCCCCGTAACCAGAGCCGACTCGCGATGAACATGTGGAACGTGGAGCCATTAAGGCTCTCCATCCCTGCTGCTTCACATTAATGAGAGGAGCTGCTCCGTTGCAAATGTTTGGGCACCCTGGCATGAAGTTCTGAGTGTAAAATAACTGCATTTACGTTATATTTGAGTCAAAGGGATTTATTTGACTGTGGAAACTTCTGGTGCTGTGAATCAGGTGTAGGAAAGAAATGTTAGTAGTATTGCATCTTTTTAATCTTTTGGCTGCAAATTATTTTGCCCCTTTCCATGCAATCTGCTAAAAAATCTTAAGGGATGGAAAATGTAAAACAAAAACGGAAAGGAGACGGGTAGAGCCATAGAAGGAGCGATGGATGGAGATATTCTGCTGTCAGACAGGCTTCACCATCTTTTTC
>JBAMHT010092263.1:0-11087 GCA_037177075.1 Craterocephalus fluviatilis | reverse complement strand
ATTTAGTGGGGTGCAGAATTTAAGTACTGCATTACCCTGAAAACTTTTATATTTAGCCTGAAAATATAGAAATAGCGCTGTTCTGTTTACATCTACCAGCCAATAGGGGCTGCTTTTACTGGTTGGCCAATACGGTCTCTATGATCCAGTGGTATACTGGGCACAGCTTGGGTGGCACTGGGAGAAATGGTGGAGAAGGCAAGTTGAACAGTCCTGGAGAAGAGGACTGGTCAGAGAAGGGATAAATTTAGGGGAAGCTACATTATCATGTAAAAAAAAAAAATACGGTATAAATAAAATAGACTTTAGTCTAAATCAGTCCTTACCCGTACAATTTGTCATTCGACACGCTGCTGGTTGGTCAGTTGATTTATCGGAAGCGAAATGGGAACATAACACCTGGAAGGATGCTTCTGTCATTGCAGCTACAACCTGGACTCCGTAGAAGTCGCTGTTGTGGCCGTAATCCGTATCCAACCTTCAATGCCTCACTGGTTAGATTGGTTAGCTTGAAATTAGGCCTATAGCCAAAGACGGAGGTACAGTTTCAAATGAAGATGTAAAACATCGAGACTGGCTATTTCTTATTGCTGGGGCACATTGGCACGGCGTTTTGTGATCCTGGGATTATTTATCATAAATTATTTGACAAGTAAATACTGCTGATGGACTTTTGGGATAGATGGTAGCATAACAAGTGTTGCCGTTTTTCTAGCCTACTTAAAGGGATACCTTTTTAAGGTAATCTTTAATACCTTTGGCCACTAGGGGTCATAAACCTGTAATTTCTCCCAAAATCTTAGTGTTAGACATGTCAGCGCTCTGAGGGGGCTGTCCTCTTCAGAGACCAGACTTTGTGACTTTGTATGAGCCGATCCGTCTCTTGTGGGTCATGTGACCTTCAGCGCTTTCCTCTGGAGCTATAAAACACAGCAGGCTGAGCTTTATGCTACTTTTTCCATGAAAGTTTGTCAAATTTGAACAAAGTAAGAAGGTGAACACAATGTCTGTCTGAGGAGCCCAGAAAGAGAGAAACTGTTGAATCTTGCAACAATGCCCGTGTCCTGTGGGAAGTTACACGTTTACCCCCTAGTGGCCAAAAGTTACATGGTGAAAAAATTAAATGAAAGTAAGAAATTTGAGAATACGCCCACTTCTCCAGAGACCACTACTCCTCTGGATCTTTTTCATGTCAGTCACACATGAAGAACTTAAACAGGTTCACATGAAAACCACGTGCTCGTGTGGTTTTTCTGCAAGCGCTGTTAAATTCTCCAAACAGCCGTGTTCTTCAGACGTCTCATGTTGCTGCTTCCTACAGGTTCCGCCTCAGCAGATAATCTGTCTACCAAACGTCTGTCCTCTTGTTGCCATTCGGCAAACAGGAACTGAACCCATCAGGATTCCCACAAACACGATCATTTTGGTGTATTTGTTCTTGCAGAACTTTCCGAAGTTAATTTCTCCGTGACTGATGCTGCTCTCTGGGCTGCAATAATAGACAGATTAAGATCTCTTTTAGCTTAAGCTATCCAAATTCAGCAAGGATTAAAAAGCACATGTTTTTATTGGAAACTAATTGGAGAGCAGGGAGGAGGAGGAGGACGGCATGAGGAAGAGCAGAGGTCAGCATTCCTGCAGGTCCTCAGAGACCCAGATAGATGCTGCAGGACGGCCGGAGAAAACACAAGGAGTCCATCAGCTGTGGAAGAAGCCAGCAGGTTCTGCAGCAGCTTTTTCCCACAGGCCGTCAGACCCAACGTGGGTCGTAGCTTTGATTCTGACTTTGATTGGGATGTAACTGTTGCTCCCAAAGTTTCCTGTAAGATGTTTTTTGCACCTTTGCCAAATGTTCATTTGTTATATCAGCATTTAAATATGCAGAAACTCTGAAGAAACAAAAGTTTGACTCACCTGTCTCCCCTTCGCCCTCCACTCCTCTCATTACTTCCTGTCACCTGACCACATGAACATATAACACATGGGAAAAATGTGCGCACTAAGTTTTAATTCGTAACACAATGAATCACTATAATTGTCCTTTATATTTGGAATTAAAAAAAATTGAATGGTTTACAATTACATATTTGCGATTTAACAGAATTTTTTTAATGTCATTTTCACGTTTAAAATGTTAATGATCCTTTTTAAGGGATCTGAATCAAACAAGGTCTTTACGTCTGTCCAATGTGATGTAAAGGTTTGGTAAACACATTTTAATGAACCGTGTAGCCACAATCACACACCTGAGTACTAAAGCTCACCTGCTGTGTTCCTGTCTCACCTCCTGTACCGATGCTGAATTTAAAGACTTTATTTCACAAAATCCATCAACAGTGGGATAAAGGTGGGAGGGTGGACTGTGGCTGGGAGGAGAGGTAGAGCTGAGTGTCATCTGCATAGAGTCGGGGTTTATTTTCTAAAGATACAGCTAATGAGTAACAGGGGCTCCAGGACAGAGCCCTGGGGCACACCTGTGAGGACGGGGAGTAGATGAACTGTGTGCATTCACAGAGGAGATTTGAACCAGTCGAAGAGTCGATGCATGATGCCAACACCGAGAAATCCAGAAGAAATTGTGAAATGGTGACGAAGATTTGATGTGTTTACTGTTTATTTCTTCCTGATGTTTTTATGCTTTCATCTACGTCAAGTTTTCAGCAGTTTGTTGAGGCTGTGGCCGGTGTGGTGGCCATGCTTTAACGTCCCTTTACATAATCTAATTCTCTAATGCCGGGTCCATTATCGCAGATTTGAGTTTTCTGCTGAGTTAAGTCACAAACTGGAGTCCAAACTGTGTCCAGCTTGGTAGATCCAAATGTCCAGCATGTGACTGACGTCCACTGTGGACATTAAAAATTATGGTTTCAGCCTTGAAATGACGCTTTTAAGTCTTCCTTCCTTTAGTTTGTGGTCTAATCAGGATTCTAATGATGTTTTTCTGAAAGCGAGACAGCAACATGAAACCCATCTGAGGGATTGTCTAAGTGGCTGAATTGGATTTATTTCGGCCTGTTTCCAAATGATCAATTTGTTCCTGCAGAGCTGCATTACTGTCATTCATATTGACCCACCTCTGCAGCGACAAATGAAACCTGTCATGAGGAGGTTGGATCCTGGGTTTCTATGCTGTTGCTGGGAGGCAGGAAGGGTGTCTGTACGTTGTGTTTAGGTTGAATTTAGGGAGAATTTTCCTGCCTTTTATTAACCTGCTGCAGTGAAAACATCCTCCTCTCTATGTGTTCACATGGAAGATGTGGTAAACATCCTCCTCTCTGTTCCTCAGGAATGTCCCGCTGAGTTCATGTTACAGATCAGAAGGAAAGAAAGTGTGTTTAACCTGGTTGAGGGCAGCAGAAGATCACAAAAACACACAAATCCAGACCAAAGTTTCATAACTGGTGTCGACCTTTCATCTTCAGTACTGCTCAATTCAAACTGTGACTGTAAATATCATCGTTTAAAATCTAAGTAAATGAATTTGGTTTATCAAAGATTCTGTACAAATACATCTTTTCCTGCTGAATACGCTAGTCGCTCTATTTAGTTTCTAACCCGAAACTAAGCAGCACATTCCCACATCTTTCATAATAAATGAACTGGTATTCCATAAGCAAAGCAATTGGTAGAGACGATTCAAGTTTATCATGAATCTTTTTAAAGAATTGATTTAAATAGTCACTCAAAGATTTGCTACAGCAGGAAGATGAAGCGTAAGACCGCTTGCCCTTTAAGAAAACAAACAATTAAAACGGAAGCTTGTGGGAAAATACCAGAAACGGAAGCTCTATCAGGTGTCGGCGTGAAATCAATCCTTTAAAGTTCAATAATTTCACAGATTCTTTTGTTATTGATAAAAAATCACTACGGTAAAATGCCTCCATCCATCCATCCATCCATTTTCTGAACCGCTTAATCCAAGTGGGTCGCGGGTGTGCTGGAGCCTATCCCAGCTGTCAACGGGCGAGAGGCGGGGCACGCCCTGAACAGGTCGCCAGTCTGTCGCAGGGCCGGTAAAATGCCTCGTCTTGCCCAATTAGCCAAACGAGGTTTCTGGATTGCTGGAGTCACAGGTTCGAACTTTGTGTTAGAATGATAAATATGTGTTTGCGTTGTTGTATGGATCTAGAGTTTAACGTATGTCTGTATCTGTGGAAATAAGAAAGGAATGAAACTATAACATGTCAGTAACTATGTTACAAACTATAACATAGTTACTGAAATGTTGGGTTTAAGTCCGACACATGAGGCAGGGAGAGGGCCTCTGCTTCTCGTGCCGTTTAGCATGGCTTTTATTATGACTTAACTGTGCTTATATCTCAACTTTACTAACTTTTTGTTCAAAACAACTGTTGACTTTTAGGACTTTTGTGTTTGGGGGATTCTGATTCAGATGGAGTTGAACTGATGTTTGATCGTAACTGATGGTAAACTGCTAAATTTAGCTGAACCCTGCAGCCTCCGTACTCACCTATGGTTTATTTTCTTTCCCTCCTGTAGGGTTCTACTGGACCCTGTTCAAGAGAAACAGAGACTCCAACTCGATTTTCATAAACATCCAGGATATCCATTTTCATGGAGACACCATTAACGACTATAAGAGTCTTTTCGGTGAGCTTTTCTCAGATAACATAGAAAGCAGTGTGTTTATGTGTGTGAAGAGAAAATTCATTCATCCGTCATCCCCTACCTCACAGCTGATGATGCTCACATTGCAGGTAGAAAGAAAGATGGATCCTGAAACTCTAGGATAAACACCTTAAATAAATAATATTGTAATTAAATATCGTGTTTGTCTTTATATCAGATTCATAGTAAATGTGGAGGATCAGCAGGGTGTCTGGTGTCCATCCATCCCTCTGTTCATCCCTCCACCTGTAAATGATCATATATTTATTTCGAAACCTACTGATTTTCATCATTTATTGTCTTCGTACGCATCGACTCTTCCAGCACCATGATGCATGTAACCATGACGACCCCTAGAGTTACAGGGACAGCAGCCTCTGATGGTTTGAAGCTGAATTGTGTGGACTCGAGGCGAGCTGGAGCTTTAGGGACTGTGTAATCATTCAGGCAGCGAGCCAAGTGGAAACCAGTCCAGACTGGTGGAAGTGGAGCTTTTAGCGTCCGTGCTGCAGAGATTAAACCTGGACGAGGAAGTTCCTCTGATGTTTTATTGTGCAGCTGTGACAGAAATCTGTAAGAGAGAAGGAGCACACAGAGGCAAGCAGAGCTGATGGAGGACAGGGGGTAAACTGGTGCAGATAATCCCTCCAGTGCAGCTGCACGCTCTTATCAAACGCTCCCAGTTAGGTCGGAGGCGGCTGATGAATAACCGTTTCTTTCCTGGAGGTCGCAGACGAGCGGAGGAATGAAAGATGTCCGTGGTGCGGGAGCTTCCTGAGTAACGGCATCGTTTGTGTCGGTGGGCCAGCAAAGTGATTTTCCTGCTGGCGTTCTGTCTTGTTAACCGGTTTTCAGACGCCGGAGATGGTGGTCGTCCATCTTTTCTCTGGAGAAACAGAAATGGATGTTAATCTTTCCCAAAGGAAACCGAGAGGAAAAACATCTTCCTTCTCCTGCAGCAGGAGTTTCCGTGCAGCCACTGAGAAAAGCCAGTAGCAGTAGTAAAATATGGCATTAAACGTTCCTAAAAGTATTTCATGTTATTGAATATAGATGTACTTCATGTCAAACAATATTCTGAATAAGAATTATAAATAAATTACTAAAATGAGTAGTAATTTAACAGTTTAATTTAAATGTACCTTTTGAAATATAATCAAAATTAAACTTTATTATTTATTGTACACTAACCGTGTTTAGTTGTAACTTCAAGAAATCCATACATTTACCTAAAGCAATTATGGTAAGGTTACTAAAATTATTGAATTGGAATTTAATCAATTAGTTCTGTTAACTTAAAAATAATCTGGATTAACTTAATCTTATTGTATGCAACCACATGATAAATAAAATTCAAGTAAATTCATTTTTTTCAGTGATGCCAGAAAACTCACTCATGTCTTCCTCGGAATGTTTTTGTTAATTTTTCTCAACTTTTTTCTCTTCAAATCAAACTTTATTTATGAAACACTTTTCATTTAAACACACAGTTCATTATAAACAGGCTTTTTAAGGTGAAAGTCTGAGGTCCGAGGCCATTAAACCGTCTATGAACTAACCTTAAAATCTTGGTGATCATTGTATAATATTATAAATAATATTTCATGATTTCAAACGTTTAAATTCCAGTCTGAATGTTTGAATTACAGCCTCATGCATTGTAAAAACCACAAAATCATTATTTTGCACAGGGCCGGCCCAAGCCTTTATGGGGCCCTAAGCAAAATTTCCTTAGGGGCACCCATACCACCGCATCAGCATCAGACACTTCATCAAACTATAGGCTACACCGTGTGTGTAACATATTCACTACCATTAAGATATGTAATTTCTTTTGGAATTTACTATTGTTATTCTGACTGTTTTTAACATTACATGTGGAGCAAACTCAAAAAATATACACTGTAGTGTACATCTGTGACATATTAATTCCACCATTTGAAAGTAAAGATCAGCAGACAAGACACTGATTCATTTTTAAATTTTTTAAATTCAGGACAGGTGTGGAAATGTGCAATTTCTCACAACTAAATCAAATGACATTCAAATTGTCTTCTTACATAGTTTTTAATAAAAATAAAACATAAATAAAATACTTTAATTTCTTTTTTTCTAAGGGCCAGAGGGCTAATTATTTTTTTGTGACATACCGACGTCTCTTCATGTCTGTCTCCATGTAAATACAAATGAGAGCGCAGAGCGGGTGAGGGGGAGGAGCTGAGGACGTAAGAAGGCCGTCTATATATTGTGTCCCATCATGCACTGCACTTGTTGAGAAATTTCTCCAACAGAAAGCCACTTATCACGAATGCATGTTGTAATAATATCACTTCAAAATACTTTATCTTCTGCATATATTGTAGGGATTTTACAATTAAAAATCGTGCATATTTGTGTGTGACGGTGTGGGTACATGGCCATTTTTCATGTATATTAACTCCCCAATATATATATTCTGCTACAATATGTATCTTTTATTATAGATATAACCATATGATGAGTTTGCATAAAGATGATTAGAAGTGTGCAGCATACTGTATATTGCTTATTGAGTTGTTTGACTACCGGGACATCTAGTGCTCATGATGGGGCCCCCTAGTGGCGTGAGCGACCGCATAGTTTGCTTAAGCCTCGGGCCGGCATTTTTAAAAAAGATCTTTTGGCCATGTTAGCTTCTAACACAAAGCAACACCTCCAGTCGTTTGCAGTCCCACAGCAGGGGACCGTTCACCCACCCAGAGGGCCGGAGAGGAAAGCCCAACCCAGAACTGCACAGCCTCAGAGCCAGGATCCAGGGCAAGATCCAGGGCTGCATGGACTCCCAGGAGGACGGGGACGCCCGGTCTTCCTAGTTCAACCACTCGCTGATCCTGCTTCTATTTCCTCTGCTGGAGAGGAAATCAGCTGTTAGAGGTGATCCCGTGATGTGGGGCGCAGGTTGTCACCTTTGTTTAAAAAAACAAGTTTCCCTCGGCAGCAGCAGGAAAACGTGTCGCAGGGTCACCTCGCAGGCACAAAGTGCACCGCGAAAAATCATAACAAAGTTAAACTCTGACTCCTTTTCTGAGTCTCTCAGCAGAAAATAAAACAAACAGCTTTTACTGCAGGTAGTTGGCTTAAAATGATGCTGCAGATGTTTCACCAGCTTCCAGAGAGAGAGGAGTACAGCCTGCTGTCAACTGAAAGATTTGTTTATTTATCTATGTTGTTTTTTTATTTAATTTAATTTATATTATTATTATTATTATTATTGATGGACCCCTGATCTACTTCATTCTGTAGCTTTCTATTGGTGGATATCATGGAGGTGAATGCACGTTTATTTGTCACATCCTGTCTACAGAGCATCTGGTATTGACGGGTTAAAGCGTTGCATTCCTGCTGCTGGTTTACAGGAGAGTCATACAAAAAAAACAAAACACATAACTTTTGGCCCGATTTTCAGGTTCCCTCTTCTCCATATCCAGGATATACATCGGACTTTTCAGTGGCTTTTTTTTGTTGAAACAATTCTGTTTTCGTAAACCCTTTTTTAAAAAAGCCAATTTTTCCCATCACTGTGTGATTGCAGCATCAGGAGTTGAGTTTTAACCTGCCTGTAACATAAAGTTTAGATGACAAACCGCATTAATGCTTTCCAGGAAGTTTGTCTGACTGGTTGAACCTGATTGCGGTAGGATTCAGTGCGGCGTGTCCCTGCTTACGAGGAAAAGATAATTTACACATCAGTAGAGAGAGTTTGATGTGCTGCTCAGGCTTTCCTCCAGAGGAGCTCATCTTTGCCATAATCCGCTAAGAAGGGAGTCCAGACATGGCGGAGATGCAGAGATAAGCAGAGGCTCTATCAATATTTATGGATGATGAGGGTCGGAGTTGAAAGGAAGTCCTGCCTGTAAAGCATCAAAGGGAAAGTAGATGGGGAAAACGGAGGAAGCAGAAAAGGGAGTGAATCGACAGTGATAAATCCAGACGTCAATATTTAGGAATACTTATAGGATAAAAATGTTTTTGTTCCGGAAGTACAAGCAGATTTATCCTGAGCTCTGACATATGTCATCTGATTTCTATGGAAGCCCGATCCTGCCACCAATACAGGAAAGATATTGACATAGTTTCTCATCATTCTGACATTTAACGCCATTACGATGAGATGAAATGTTTAAATTGAGATAGGAAGTCATTAAGAGACAAAGTCATAACTCTGAGATTTAAGGTCATTATTATGAGATTTAGTCATTATGATTCAATGTTCTAATTATGAGATAAAAAGTCCAGATAATAAAGTGTAATTATAATGAGTCAGCCCCTCCAGGAAGTTAAAATGTGGCAAATTTGAATACTAATTCAAAAGGGTGGAATCTAAAAATGTAATTTATTTTATTTATTCATTTATTTCTAGGACAACATCTTTTCCTTTTAATTTTTTTTTGGCTACTTTTTTGACGATTGTAACTTTCTGGAGGGATTTAATTATTCTGAAATTCAATGTGATAACAAGAAAAATTAAATGTGTTGAGATAAAAAAGTGATAAGATAAATGAAGCTGAAAATAAAGTGATTAATAAATAGATTAGTTAGATAAATTCAAAGTCCTAATTAAAATGACCTTTCCCCCCCTGCAATTATGGCTTTAATTCTCCCATTTATGAGACGCTCGGTTATAATATTTACTGTATTTTATTCTATAAGAAGTAAAATACCAGATGAAACTGATTTTATTTTCTTTATTTTAAAAGATGGCCTTTTTTCTCTGAAATGAATTTTTCCATTGTTTTGTATGCAAACACACCCAAAGATGTTTCTGTTGGGAAACATTATACCTGAGATGCACACATCTCACATGATCGCTGTTTACGTGGAATTAAGCTGCTGAATCACACAAAACCTGATCGTTATAAAGTCCTGTTTCCACCAAACGCTGAACGACTCGCATACAACAAATATGGTAAATTTGTGTGTGTGTGTCCTTTAGCTGATTGTTTCCTCCGGTCTGAGGACATCTGTATCATCTGCAAAGCTATCACCATGACAACCGGCGCATCCTGTTGCTCTGAGCTAATGGCAGCAAATAGTGACGCGTCTGTGTTTTCCAGCCGGGATGGACGGAGCGTGGGAATACAGGGAGATGATCTAAGATAAAAGTTCCCAGCTTACTCTAGCCTGATCAGTCGGTGAAATCTCTCCAACTAACCCTTTATTCCACCGTTTTTTAAAGATTTTCTCATGAAATCTTGCTGCTTCCTCTCTATCTGAGCTGCTTTTGGTCCGAGGATCAGGTTTTTTTTTGTCTGGGAATATCTGAAGTTTTTCTGCGAGTCGCTGAAGATGTTTAATGTTTTTGTGGTTGGGTTTGGATACAAGACATGACTTCTAGCTTCCAAAAGTTTGGCCACAAAACCTCTGGGGAAACATGGAAGCAGCTTTCGTTTCCATTAGGATGACAAAATACTAGATTTGAAGATTAAATCTTAGAGAAGCTTGAAGACGTTTTGAGTTTTATGTTCAGGTGTTGCGGCAGAAGATAGAAAACACTTTTTTCCACACTTTGTGATAAGAAGTTTACAGTGTGTGTGTGTGTGTGTGTGTGTGAGTATTGCCAGGATAATTAAGTCATCAGTTCTCCTAACAGGTCCCGACAGGCCTAACGCTCCACCCTAACGCCAAACACATCGCCGTGTGTCAGGATAACCGGTTTCAGAAAACAGACGGAGAAAATGAGGAAGAGGAAGGAAAAGCAGGGGGAATCATTCAGAATGAGGATTTTGCATCATTTCAAACCAGCTGGCTGACTAACAGCTTCTCGTGGCGTTAGACTGACAAGCTGGAAGTAAATAAACATCTAAACAACTAGACCAGAGTTGTTTATGTATGTAGTTGTTTAGTTGTTCATCGTATGCTCGGCAGAAAAAAAGACATTATGGATGGTGGTTCGACTTAAAACCAACTTAAAACCTGTAGAAGCTGAAGCCTTTTGATCAGCTTAAATTTTCAGACTGTGAGGCTAAATGATGTAAAATGAATGTATCAGTAGATATAAAGGAATTTCTTACTAACTAACAGAACTAACACACTATCAGCCTTTTCTATTTTGCATGGCCATAAAAGTAAATAAAGTTATTTCTGCTACTATCTACCTCCTATTCTCACCAAACCAGCTCCAGCTGCTTTTTGGCCCCACTGTGCATCAAAAACATCTTTATTCTGAATCTGAATTACATTTATGATTTGTGTAGTCCCCCAGGGATCAGTTCTTGGACCTCTACTGATCAGCTTGTATTTGCTCCCTTTGGGTCACATATTACAGAAGTAACAGCAATTATTAGTTATACAGATGATGAAATGTTCTCCATATAAACCTGTCCTGTCTTATTTCAGTCATAGATACAGTTCTGTTCTTTTGAGATGCATTACTATCCATCTAAGCTTTTAAACTGGTCCAAAGTTTGACAGGAAATGTC